>CABFWB010004444.1:0-38198 GCA_902151455.1 Timema bartmani
GACGTTCTAAGAATGTCATCAGTTAATAAGATACGAGTGTGAGAATCTACCAGCCAAGTTGTGAGGTGAACAAAACAATGTGTTTATTAGGTTTATATTGAAGTATTACCTCGTTTCAATAATATCTAATAAATTCATTTATTAAAAACATTTCTTGTGATGTATATAATTTATTTAAGTGAACCCTGGAAATATTTCCCAGTTACTAAAGAAAGAGGTATCTCGGAAAATCACGTGATATGTCAATCGAAAGGAAAGTATGATGCTTTGTCCGGTCAACATACTTTAATAAAACAGTGTCAGCAAACTCCAGGACAATAATCAACATTCTCACCCCACTTCGGTTGTCGAATGGTGTGAAGGCATCACTCTCTCAATAGACTGTTGATGATGGGGATATTATCAAGGTTCGAATCCAAGACAAGTGTATTGAGCGTGGTTTTCCATAAATTGTTATAAATATATGATAATGGTGATAAATATTGAAATTTTACGGGCGTAACGTTTGCTTGGGTTATGATGCCCTGAATTATCCTAATAATATTTATTTATTAATTAATAATTTGTACCGGCTGTCAGCTAAAGAAAAATAATAGTCTTTTTGAGTAGGCTGAACCAGTTGGGTGCAAACGTCTCAAAACTATTCACCACAACTAACTATGTCATTGTGCTGAGTGAAGATTCAAGAATGTATGTGTACAATATCACAAAGGTATTTATAAAGGCTACCTCACAACAGTCATTTGCTTAGGTTAGAAAATATTCATATCACTCTTCTGTAAAACTGCTATTTTAAAGTTACGCCCCTTCGTAAGCAGAGTGACGACGTAGCTAGTAGCAATGTGAGATGTTTTAGCCAGTAATAATGTTAAAATACATAGCCAGTAATAACGTGACATTTTATAGTAGCCAGTTACAGTGTGACATACTGTAACCAGTAATAATGTGACATATTGTAGCTAGTCACAGTGAAACATGTAGCAAGTAGTAATGCGACATGTTGTAGCCAGTAATAATGTGACAAGCTTTAACCAGTAATAAAGTGAAAAAATATATCCAGTAATAATGTGAAATGTTGTAACTAATAACAATGTAACATGTTGTAGTCAATAATAATGTGACATGTCACTAGTCAAAATCTGACATGTGGCAAGTAGTAATATGGCATGTTGTTGCCAGTAATAATGTGACAAGTAGCTAATGTGTCACGTTGTAGCCAGTAATAATTTAGCAGGCTGTAGCCAATAATAATAATAATAATAATAATAATAATAATGTGATATGCTGTAGCTAGTAATAACAATTATGACATATTTGAGTCAATAGTAATGTGACATGTTATTGTCAGTAGTAATGTGACATGTTGTAATAAGTCAGTATGACATGTAGTCAGTAATAATGGGGCATGTTATTGTCAGTAGTAATGTGACATGTTGTAATAAGTCAGTGTGACATGCAGTCAATAATAATGTGGCATGTTATTGTCAGTAGTAATGTGACATGTTGTAATAAGTCAGTGGTGACACGCAGTCAGTAATAATGTGACATGTTATTGTCAGTAGTAATGTGACATGTTGTAATAAGTCAGTGTGACATGCAGTCAGTAATAATGTGACATGCTGTTTCCAGGATATTGAGGACAATCATAAGCCACTGGCCTACAGTACAAGAGAAACCTAAGCCCTAATGATCCTCAGTAGTTTATATTTGTAATAAATAAACCCCTGGATTCAGGAGACCGATAATTCGCCAGGCAGGACGGCTGCGCTGGTTGCATTATTGCAATATCGCGGCGTAAAGTGAGCTGGTGCCAACACAAACTTGTATGTAATCCTAGGGAACGGGATTAAAAGAAGGATTGTTAGAGGTATTTCACAAGAATTCGAGGCAAGGTAGAAACAAAATCCGATTTAATAACCGGGTCTTCTAACCAATTAACCACTAAGGATGCCAATAGACAGTGGGGAGGAACTACTCTATAAATAAATCATGCAACAGACTAATGTAATCAAAAACCACTCTAATATGTAAAAACTGAGAAAGTAGTGATGTGATAAAATAAAACTTTAGAAGTTTGTTCACAATTGAGTACGATGAGAAAGATTTAGTTAGTGAAAAACATGAAAAAGTTATTTAGCTCATGTCAAGTAAATTGCAGGTCCAAAGAGTGCCAGAGCTCATTTAACTAGCCCCACCATGATCCATGTCTAGCTCACATCAGACCCTAGGAGGGCTATAGTCTCTACAATTAGCTCCAATATGAGCCATGTCTAGCTCGCACCAGATCCCAGGAGGGCCACAGCCCCTTCAATTATCTCCACTACGAGCCATGTCTATCTCGCGTCAGACCCTAGAAGGGCTATAGCCCCTCCAAATAGCGCCCATATGAGCCATGTCTAGCTCTCGTCAGACCCCAGGAGGGCCATAGTCCCACTACGAGCCATATCTAGCTCGCATAAGACTCTAGGAAGGTCATAGCCCCTCAAACTAGCCCCACTATGAGCCATTTATAGCTAGTACTAGACCCCAGGAGGGCCATAGCCCCACTACGAGCACCATGTCTAGCTAGTACTAGACCCCAGGAGGGCCATAGCCCCTCCAATTAGCCCCACTATGAGCCATGTCTAGCTAGTACTAGACTCCAGGATGGCCATAGCCCCACTACGAGACATGTATAGCTCTCATCATACCCTGGGAGGGCCATAAACCCTCCAACTAGCCCCACTATGAGCCATGTCTAGCTAGTACTAGACCCCAGGAGGGCCATAGCCCCTCCAACTAGCCCCACTATGAGCCATGTCTAGCTAGTACTAGACCCCAGGAGGGCCATAGCCCCACTACGAGCCATGTATAGCTCTCATCATACCCTGGGAGGACCATAACCTCTCCAACTAGCCCCACTATGAGCCATGTCTAGCTAGTACTAGACCCCAGGAGGGCCATAGCCCCTCCAATTAGCCCCACTATGAGCCATGTCTAGCTAGTACAAGACCCCAGGAGGGCCATAGCCCCACTACGAGCCATGTATAGCTCGCATCATACCCTGGGAGGGTCATAGCCCCTCCAACTAGCCCCACTATGAGCCATGTCTAGCTAGTACTAGACTCCAGGATGGCCATAGCCCCACTACGAGACATGTCTAGCCAGCGTTAGACCCTAGGAGGGTTATAGCCCCTCCAACTATCCCCACTATAATCCATGGCTAGCTAGCGTCAGACTCTAGGAGGGCCATAGCCCCTCCAACTAGCCCCACTATGATCCATGTCTACCTCATGCCTGACCCCAGGAGGGCCATAGCCACTCCAATTAGCCCCACTATGAGCCATGTGTGACTCTCACTAGACCCCAGGAGGGCCACAGTCTCTCTCCAGCCAGCCCCCTCGACCGACCTTGGACAGTTCCTATGTGTGTCTCGCCAGCATGCGTGTTATAAAGGTGTGTGTGTTCGTGAGCCGATCTTCAGTTGTTGGGTGCAAGTAGTGCGTCACATCGCGAGCGTCACAGCTCCGAGAGGTTAGTCCTTTTTCTCTACTTCTCTCTCCGTCCGACATGCCACTAGTTCGAGGCCTGACCGTGTCACCAGGTGAGGGACAGAGTTCACTAGAACCGTGGTCCCAGGTGCCAACGTTAATATTAATAACGCCTTTTTTATTTTATCGTTTCAATTTTAGTCTCAATTTTTTTATCACCGCGTCTTACTACACGATCGTGTTACGCGCATCTGTAGTATCTACGATGAAGTGTTAAAGATGAGGAAGATTGAATTTAGATTATGTGTACTTGCATTTGTGTAGAAAACCATTAGGTAAAAACAACCCTTAGTACACCCGACTTGTATTCGAACCTTGATCTCTCCTTAATCATCAGTCCAGTTTACCGCGAGAGTGACTCCTTAAAATGTGCGGCCATTGAACCGGGTTCTTCGTTATTCGATGTTCAAAACTCATAATAAAGGTGTCAATAAACCATATCCTATAGTAATTCCAAATATTTACGAGTTTAGTAGAAATCGGTTTATTTATTAAATTTTTTATCTTTGTCTAGATGCAATTTCACAATGTTTTGTTTAGGACACATCAGCTTTGATGTGGTCAGGAATTTATACTTCGCTTTGGAAACTAGGACCTTATCATTATTTTAAATGTATTATCTGTATTTAGTAATATTAACTGATCGATCAAAGACAGGTTCTGTTTTAACTTAAACATTTAGCAATTTCAGCGATAGCTGCCAAATGCGTGGACCAATTTTAACGAAACCTGGCAGGGACATTTTTTTGAAACTAGACCGAAAAACGTATGTACATGGTTTTTAGATCTGATTATCCGTTTAATCTTGGTGGTCACTTAAAAACTATTGGTTGGTTTGTGAGTAAAAGTGAAACTTAAAGTTTCAAGTTTAATTCTTAGAGCTAACAATGTTGTGTTTGTGTCCAATAATAAAGTTACATTTAAAAACATTTTGGCTGCTCAGTAAAAATGATTCTTCCACCTTTTTATGAAATAACACCAACGATCTTAAAGCTTTAATTTGTTTTGTTAGGGAATTTCTAGCCCTGCCTGGCAGCGACGTTTCAATTCAATTCACTTGCATGATTTGTAAATATATGATCTGGTTGGATGTTGTGGTTCAAGTGTATTTATTTACTTGCTGACGGATACACCATGGGTATGGATGTTTATTTTACTATACTAATATAACTCTGAATTGAACTGTATAGCTCATTAACTTACACAGTAGCTAGCTCACTTCGGTGGCCGCATGGTCTAAGGTGCTACTCTTGCATTAGATTAAACTAATTTGCCGATGACGGGAAGATCGAGGTTAGAATCTTGGTTGGCTATACTGAGGATGGTTTTTCCACGCAAATGCAGGCACACTTTCTCTAAGTATAACCTTCATATTCCCTAAAACCAACGGCGTAATTGGTAGTAAAACGCGGTAGTAAAAGATAACTTGCGTACTTTTTTTGGATCATCGCGTCTTATAGACCTGGATCCAACGACAAAAATAGTCAAGGCATTTACTTAGTGTTACATACATAACAACACATTGCACTTGAGTGGTCATATCAGGAAATTCTAGTCTGCCAACCGGTTCGCCTGACGAACAGGTGTATAACTTGACATAAATCTTTAAAAATAAGGATGCAAGTCAAACCATTTGCTTAATGTTTGTGCTTTGTACACTAGTCGATAATAGTCTACTAATAATGGGGAAAATAAAGTCAGACGATTTGGAAGTGACCAAAGCTGTGGCAGACGTCATCAAAAGCGCGAAAAACTGGACCCTACTCAAACAGTTTGCTTAATCTTGATTTGAAAGCCATTAGTTTCAGAACATTCCAAAAAGTGTAAATGCAAAAAGGCAGACCGAAATTCCTTGACGAACACCTCGGCAGACGCGTGTTAAGTTTTGAAAATTCGAAACTTCTGAGTAAAGTTAAGTAATTTGCTCAATGTTTGTTCTTTGTACACCAGTCGATAGTAGTCGACTAATAATGGGGAAAATAAAGGCAGACGAAATAAAGGAAACTTCTGAGTAAAGTGCAGTAACAAACTTTATTAATAGAAAGGAAGAAAACCAGGTTTGACGTCAAAAGGTACAAAAATTCGGCAGGTGCGACGCAGAGACAGTCGTGCGTGACCCTCCCTGCAGATAACAATTATGAAATAACTCCCTATGTTTCTATGAACATTTTTGTAGCTTTTGACGTCAAACCTGGCTTTCTTCCTTTCTATGTATAAAGTTTGTTACTGCACTTTACTCAGAAGTTTTCTTTATTTCATCTGCTTTTATTTTCCCCATTAATAGTCGACTACTATCGACATGTACAAAGCATAAACATTAAACAAATGGTTTGACTTGGGTACTTATTTTTAATGATTTACGTCAATTTATACTCCCGTTAGTCAGGCGAACCGGTTGGCAGACTAGCATTTCCTGATATGACCACTCAAGTTTAATGTGTTGTTATGTATTGTAACACTAAGCAAATGCCTTGACTATTTATGTCGTTGGCTCTTAGACTATTATTGACTTTTTAGATTATATTATAATTACTACAAAGGAATAGGGATGAGGGAGGAATCATTTTAGAGTGTAATATAACCTTATTTGCGTGGAGATAGAGAGTGAGAAATTATATAGGAAAAATACCCCTCAATAGACCCTACCAAGATTCGAACCCAGATCTCCCCTTCACTAGAAGGCCCAGATAACACGAGCGTGACGCTTTAGATCGTTTGACCACTGAAGCAGGTAGCTTATATAGCCAACGATTAGACTTTATAACTTATATTAAAACTATATAAACCATTGTTAAACGCTATAACTTTTATTAAACTTACATAGCCTATAGTAAAATTGTATAGCTCATATTAATCTAGTATAAACTATAATGTATATTAAATTTATATTAAACCGTTAACACTATAAAGTTTAGTTACAAGTCTTGTAACTGTAATTTATAGAATATATTAAATATTTATTAATTTTTCTTAGCTATTTATCGTGCACTTGAAGCTACTGATTATTTCAGAATATTACATATAAACTAACTTAAAACCTAGAACAGACACAATACAAGGTCCCCTAGACGTTAATTCATCACTTTTAAAATTTAAACCCACATTTGACCAGTGATAGATTTTTAGACCATGCCGGGAATCAAACCTAAGGCCCTTAGCACAGTAGGCAGACACGCTACCGACTGATTTAGGGTGTAGGATATAAAACCCAATTAAAATTTACAATGAACTTTTAACACTCTTGTATTAAGTAAACTTGAAATGTAATATTATAATGATATAAATTATAACTAAACTTCAGAGCTTATAGTGAATTCTACTGTAGTAAACCAATCGAATGTTGGCAGAATTGCAAACCCACTTGTAGACATATCCTGCACATGCATTTCTTTCACTTCTAAAACCGGAATCAAACAATAACAAAAACATCCAGCTGCAGATTATTACCCTCTATAAAATAATTGAAGGTCTATACTAATTACTATATTTCTATGGATAATACTATACAGTGGTGTAGCTAATTGTATAAAAAGGGGAGATTGAAATTATAGACACAATCGTCTTAACATATTTATCCTTGAATATTAACTCAAGCTGACATTTTAGCAAATACTGTAGTTTATTTTTTGCGCCGTGTCTTACTACCTGTTCGGGATATATGCTTATGTACTAATTACACTCATGCTTTTATGGACCATGAAGGCTATATTTAGAGGACGTTTACCCACAGTTGCATGCAGAGATGGTAAAAAAAAACATTTAGGAAAAACCACCTTCAGTACACCCGACCGAGATTCGAAACTTGATATCCCCGCCATCGGCAGTATAGTCTACTGCGAGAGTAGCGCGTTAGACCATGCGGCCACCGAAGCGGGTAATATAAATGAATCGTTTATTCTCCTTCCATTTTAAAATTAGATTGAAATTTATTAGATATTTTGAACGCGTACAACGCAAGCAGAGTTGAAACTAAAAGTCTGGCAGTATCATACTAATCGTTGATATTTATTTTCATTAACTGTCCAGTAGAAGGTTTGGCGAGACTTTATCTCATAGTCTTTCCCTGACGCTACGCCCCTGGTACTATATATATATATATATAGTATATATATATATATACTAGCGGACCCGACAGACGTTGTCATGCCCGAAACGTTGGCTTTTCGTTTGGGTGGCATAATTGAATTCGATAATAAAACAAATACTATGTGATCATCACAATTACAAATTCACAATGAACTCCAATTAGTGAGTAACACAAATATTACAAATTCAGTGTTTGTCAAGACAACATACAAAATAAAACATCTTTTCATTTTTGGAATTTCGCCCACAACTCCATAAATATCAGCTGTATCGAAAAACAAACATAGCTATGAATTATTCTCAGAAGTTCAATTATTCATGAACTTTTCAGAAGGTTTTAATGGTCAATTATTAATATTATATTCATTATTATAAATATTGGGGGGTGGTGGTGGTGGTGGTTAGGGGTAAAATTTTGAGGTTACATGTTCTGATATGAAAAAAAAAAATCCTAAAAATTCCCTAAAAAATAAAAAATAAATCCTAGATTGCAGCGCCACCTACCGGGTCCAATTGTGAATCTAAACCATCCACGGACCCACTCAAAAACACACTAAAAAATTTCATCAAAATCGGTCCAGCTGTTTAGGAGGAGTTCAGTGACATACACACGTACAGAAGAATTATATATATTAAGATTTAAAAGACAAATCACAGATCGTACGCGGTTCAACTTGGGCTTTAGGGACGTACGTGCATCAAGTTGTCCCACCGCGATCTACAAATAGATTTATATATATGTATACAGTCGATTGTACCACGTTTATGTTCATTTGTGCCCTAAATTCACTGTTAGTGCTGTCAAATTACCTTAGTTCTAATGATTTTTAATGGGGTGGAACAATTTTTATTTTATTTCTTAACACAGCGTTCTACTACCCGTTAGGGCTATACGCTTATGTATTAGCTACGCTAATTGTTTTAGGGATAAGGAAGGTTATATTTAGAGGAAGCGTACCAGAATTTTCGTGGAGAGAGAAAGAGAGAGTAGAAAACAATTTTGGAAAAACCTACTCTTAATACACCCGACCGAGTTTCGAACCTAGATCTCCCCGTCATCGGCAGTCTAGTTTAATACGAGAGTAGTGCCTTAGACCAGTGCTCTTCAACATTTTTTTTTAATCAAGGGCAATATTTTTCCCCAACTAAAGTGTTGTGGACCACACTGTACATATAACATGTCACGTGTTTGTACAGTTGTACCTAAAGTAATTTTGCAAGATGTCAAATAAAATAACTTCAATTAAAACAAATTATGGTAAAAATATGAAAATTAAAGCTTGGATTTAAGTTTATTCTCTAGAAAATAAAATGGTTACCAATACAAAAATGTGTTGTTAAAAATGCTTTCGCACTAATTTCTCAATATTTGCTTTAATGCCAGATATAATAATTGTTGGAAGGGAAGCTTTCCAAGTAGGCGGCAGTCGATCGGTTCCTCAATTTCGACTTCACATTGTTCATCCTTGAGAAAATATGTAAGGATGTAAGTAGGTAATTCTGAAGAGTGATGATTTGAGCAGAGCGTGAGTTTGGAGGTTTGGAAATTGTTCTTCGACATATTTTGATTAAAATGTCAAAATATATATATTCCTATATTTATCTTTGAAATCTGTATTACATTGCATCTCAAAAAGCTCCATTTGTATATTGTTCGGTGCATCCTCAACATCAACGTTAGCGTATAACCGGAACGGGTAGTAAGACGCGGTGCTAAAATGAAAAAAATAAATAAAAAATCACCATTAAATGTAGTGTAAAATATGTTTAACAATTTTTAATTGGATTTGAAATCTTGAAAACGCGATCAAACTCGGGCCTTAGATCAGTGAGTCCATTTCTGTATTTTTCTTTGTTACAAACTTCTCACTGGGGTAATGTTGAGAAGTGTGTCGATTCATATTCATATATAAAACAACACGCCTCAACAGCTTGACGTGTATTTAGAGAGAAAGGAATGAGGGTAGCTGGAAGTTGGCTAGATGTTTGACCTTGAGTTTCAGTGTTGTCACATGCTACAAAAGCATCGCGAAAATTCCCAGGTTAGAATTTTAGCACTAAAAAATATATCTCTTGGTATTTCTAAACAGAAAAATGTTGTACGTAAAATTAGTCCGCGGGCCGCCTAAAATCGCTTGGCGGGCCTCGGGTTGAAGTCTATTGGCTTAGACCATACGGCCAACGAAGCAGGTATGGGCCAACTTAATTTCAAGCCGGCCCACCACATTTTTCCAAACACATCATCTTATTTATGATTATACCATGTTGTGGTGCTCTTTTTGTGCTCATATGTTCCCGAAATTAAGCTTTTCCGCTGTCAAATTGCGCTCATAAAACATAATTTAATTTTGCCATCCATTGCAGCGGGGTGGGGTGGGGTACCAACAACTGATCGGGAAGAGGGCTTGAGCAAGACTTTGGAACGATGCTCGGAAGTTTAAGGTCATTCGATCATCAGCATTTTATTGCATAGTTGTAAACAGTTTATAATTATTATAAGCTTTAAATAGTGATGCAATGTTTTCAAACCATTACAATTCTAGAGCTATTTTATGCTTTTATGACTTGAAATCATTTCATAAATCTTTATGATTACTATTATTATTATCTCATTTCTACATTAAATTTCAAGCCACTCAGCTTCTTGCATCGAATAATATAATAGGATTATAACAATTGAACGAAACTTATAATAATGAGGCTAACCTCTTAGAGCTTGATTTTGCTAATTTTCACCCCCATTTGGTAACTCATAGCTTTCAATCACTCGCAAATATTGACTTAGCTCATCCATCCTTATTAATTACACTATATATACCCATTTCAACTAAAAATAATGCTACCCCCACCACATATATTGATTATGCACGTGGTGATTACTTCACTCTTTACAATGACCTGACCACTGCTGATTGATTTTGTGTTTATTCAACTACTTATGTTACCTTGGCCACATAATTTCACCAAATTAGTCCAAAGGAAAATCAAAATACATATTCCTCAAATTACTATTCGAAATTACAAATATCCTATTTAGTTTTCTTCAACGCTTAAATACTATATCAGGATTTTTTTTCAAAAAAATTTAAACAAACAAATAATAGTGATTTCTATTCACGTTTTTCACACTTTCGTAAATTAGTTAAAACTACTTTGACTATAGATAGAGCCGTTTGGATGAACACATTAAAAAATAGTATCAAAAGAAAACCCAAGGATTTTTTGAAATTTGTTGAAAATAATTGTGTGAATAAAGTATCACTGACAAACTTAGAAATTAATGGCAAGATTATAGCAGATCCTTTATTAATTGCAAATGAGTTTTTAACCTACTTTCATTCCGTTTATAATTCATCCTTTCCTGTCTCACCCTGCCCCGTTATTGAAACTAGTGCGCCCTTGTATCCTTGCCACATTACACCCTTGGATGTTGCTAATGCTATAAAAAAAATTGAGTTCTTCTAGATGTGCCAGGACAGATGGAACTCCAAGTTTCATTGTTAAAGGCTGTGCCAGCATTTTCAGCCCTTTGTTAGCCTATATATTTAACATTAGTCTGTCAAATGAAACTTTTCCTCGTACATGGATACATGTTGTCATACACATTTATAAAAAAAGTGGCAAAAACAAATGTTTGTAGTTATAGACCCATTTCTCTCTTAAACACTTTCTTTAAAGTATTCGAGAAAATCATATATAAGCATACTTTCCATTGCCTTAAAATAAACTTTCAGATAATCAACATGGCTTTATAAAAAATAAATCTACCGTTACATATTTAGTAGAATTTCTTGGACATGTTGCCCCTCAAGTCTCTGCCCAAGGTCAGGTTGATGCTATTTATTTTGACCAAAGTAAGGCATTTGACTTATGTCAGCATAGTATTATTCTATCTAAACTTAGTAATTTTGGCCTTTATCACTCATATGTAAATTGGTTCAGCAGTTATTTGCATGAAAGATCATTCACTATTAAAATTGATTCACACACCTCCAATATATTTTTAGCCCCTTGTGGCATACCACAGGGTTCTAATTTAGGTCCTCTTCTCTTTAATGTGTTTATTGATGACATTGGTAAATATTTGAACTCATCTAGTTATTTACTCTTTGCTGATGATGTAAAATTATTCAAAATTATCAAATCAATTGCAGATTGTATAGACCTACAAAATGATATAAATGGTATTCTACAATGGTCTTTTGAAAATGGAATGTTTATTAATAAATCTAAAGGCCGGTTTACATGATGTTAGCGGATTAATGCAAGTTTACTAGTATTAGCTTACTAACATGCTAGTTGTGCTGACACTCATTTTTCACTTGTATTAGTATCGTTTCTAAAAACATGGCTGAAAATGAAGTGGTGCTAACTGATCTATCTATTGGAGCCATTTTTTTAATCACGTCACATTCCTCGTTCGGGTTATTAATACGCATATACTAATTACACTTATGTGTTAGGAGCTAGGAAGGTGGAATTTAGAATAAGAATAGCGGCCAAACAAATTACAATTGTTCAGTAAACGCAATTATTCATAATTAGTTGACCTATTTAAATAAAGATTTATATAGACAACCTAAAAAAGTTAGTGATTAGTTTGTCTCCTATTTTTTAATTCCTTAATACATGAAAATATATTTCAGTTGATCCCAAATAGTTATTATATTATTTTGCATGATTTGTTAACTCACTTAGCATATTTGGTAAATAAAATTAAACTCAAATAATGTCAATAAATCCCAATACAACCAAATTCAGTTGGGATTATTTTTAAATAGGCCCAGATTTTTTCAACCCTGTTTTAAATGTTGATATACTAATAACAAAATATATTGTTAAATTCTAGCTAGCTAGGCCTAAAATATTCTTCAAAAATAATTATAAATTAATTTGTAGATTGGTTTAAATATAAATGATCTGGTTTGCTATGAGACAATAATATTATGTTGTGTATCTACTTAAGTTGCCAAATAATTACTACAAAGTGTGTAAAATGTATGGGCTGAACATTATTGAATAAAACTTATAAAGATTGGTTAAAGTGTCAAATACGGAGATTGGAAAGCGTGAAATTCGCCGGCCATTCATACATTACTTGCCGATAACACGAATATTATGTTGCCGGAACTAATCACGATACTACAATGCTGTATTTTATTTTGTGATTGTATGTAAAAATAAATTGTACGGCGTACCTCACAGACTTTCTTTCTCTTTCTATAAACTCAAGTATCGTCAAGGTGTTGCACATCTTCAAGTCATCGCATTGATATTTAATTATTCATTTATACATTTTGACCAATAAAAAAATGTAAATATTGACTATTGAGTCTAAAATGGAGATAGATCATTGCTGTGCAAACATTTCTCCTAAGAGATTTAAGGAAAAATAACATACTTTTTTTATATACTTACTTATATTTAATTACTCTATGGCATTGGAGAATTATTGCGTTAAAACTTAAGTAGTATATGTTTACAACTAAAGCTCACAAAATTTTATTAATATATTTGCAAATATATGTCAAATAAAAGTTTTTTATTTCTAATAGTCCTACAATTTTGCAATGATAAGTTGTTTAGTTTCTCAAATAGTTGTGGAGATACGAAAATTAACGCTTCTGTAAGGTACCCTAAAAATCATTTTCATAGGAAAATGAAAAAAAGCCAGTTTATTTATAATCTTAATCAACGCCTAGATACGAATTTTAATCAAAATCGTTTGAGCAGATTTTGAGAAAACCTATTTTTTCTCTTTTCGCCCATTATAAAACTACTCTTAATTTTAAGTTTTAATAGACACACAGACAGACGGCATTGCAAAGACTATTTTTTAGGGTTCGGGGGGTCATGAGACGTCGACATCCATCAACATTTCAGATTAGTTTTTTTTACGGTCGCAATACTTAAACTTTAATGTCCAAAAAGTTAAAAAAATTCATATAATTGCGTATAGATTGAAAGTTATTGATTTTATAAAAATATGTTTCGGATAAAATATCTGTATTATAAATATATATACATATTTGTAATGCTAAGTAATTTCATATCTCAAATAGTTTCGGAGCTATTATAAAAAATGTTAATTTACGCATCAGACCGGAGCCCTTAAAGCCATTTTGCCGAAATATTGAGAGTAGCCATTTTGTTTGGAATATTTATTAATGTTCATAAATGAAATTTAATCAAAATCGTTAGAGCCGATTTTGAGAAAATCGACTTTTTCTCTTTTTGCCCTTCAGTAAACTACCCTTAATTTTAAGTTTTAATAGACACACAGACAGACGGCATTGCAAAGACTATTTTTTAGGGTTCGGGGGGTCATGAGACGTCGACATCCATCAACATTTCAGGTTAGTTTTTTTTACGATCGCAATACTTAAGCTTTAATGTCCAAAAAGTTAAAAATATATATATAATTGCGTATAGATTGAAAATTATTGATTTTATAAAAATATGTTTCGAATAAAATATTTGTATTATAAATATATATACATATTTGTAATGCTAAGTAATTTCATATCTCAAATAGTTTCGGAGCTATTATAAAAAATGTTAATTTACGCATCAGACCGGAGCCCTTAAAGCCATTTTGCCGAAATATTGAGAGTAGCCATTTTGTTTGGAATATTTATTAATGTTCATAAATGAAATTTAATCAAAATCGTTAGAGCCGATTTTGAGAAAATCGACTTTTTCTCTTTTTGCCCTTCAGTAAACTACCCTTAATTTTAAGTTTTAATAGACACACAGACAGACGGCATTGCAAAGACTATTTTTTAGGGTTCGGGGGGTCATGAGACGTCGAAATCCATCAACATTTCAGGTTAGTTTTTTTTACGATCGCAATACTTAAGCTTTAATGTCCAAAAAGCTAAAAATATATATATAATTGCGTATAGATTGAAAATTATTGATTTTATAAAAATATGTTTCGAATAAAATATTTGTATTATAAATATATATACATATTTGTAATGCTAAGTAATTTCATATCTCAAATAGTTTCGGAGCTATTATAAAAAATGTTAATTTACGCATCAGACCGGAGCCCTTAAAGCCATTTTGCCGAAATATTGAGAGTAGCCATTTTGTTTGGAATATTTATTAATGTTCATAAATGAAATTTAATCAAAATCGTTAGAGCCGATTTTGAGAAAATCGACTTTTTCTCTTTTTTCCCTTCAGTAAACTACCCTTAATTTTAGGGGTAGATATCCAATTCCAAAAACCCCTCGGGGCAACCCTATGAAAACCCTAGATATCAAGTTTCAGCTCAATCGGTAAAATAGTTTAGGCTCTAGTTGGAGGTACAGACAGACAGACAGACGGAAATTCAAAAACAACTTTTTCAGATTCGGAGAGTCATGAAACGTCAAAATTCATCAAAATCTCAAGTTCGATTTTTTTGATGATCACCATACTTTCTCTACCTGTAAGATAGAAAGAAAGTAAAAATTACACATGCCACGTTGATTGGTAGGAAATAACGGTTTGATAACTCTATTTATAGCATTTGTTTACCGATATTAAATAATATCTCTCTCAAGGCACGTTTGCAATATTTACGTAACATTTTATTTTGAACACCTCTTGGGACTATGTACGCCTGATATCACTTTATAATATCCTCTAGTGCAATATTCCTCGCATTCTTATCAATATAAATCCGGTGATTAAAATTCCACAAAAACTCATTATTTTCATAACATTCCACAAATAAGTGTCCCACACACAACAATTCTTTAGTTTCCACCATTTTGAATTGTCTACTTGCATTAGTAAAGTTGGAAGGTTACCAACTTTTTCACTTGCAAGTGGACTTGTTTGTTAATAGCTTTCTTGTCTGTTTACACAGTGCAAGTTGTGCGCGCGCAGCCGAATTAATGTACTTGAATCAGTCAACTAATAACGTGTCAGCGGGCCTTAAGACCAAATCTATATATTTTACTAGGAAAACTAATCCTTTCTTTTTTTACCTATAAATTGGTCAATAACATAGTTCCCGCCCTTTATACTAATGATCTAGGTGTTCTCCTGGATAACCAACTTTACTCTTCCACTACCATCTTGACCATGAAATTTCCCAATCATTGAAATTACTTGGACTTATTAAATTTATTACTTCATAATTTAAAAAAGTTGACTTTTTTTTTATGTCTGTACTACACCCTGGTGAGATCTAAGTTAGACTATGCAAGTGTTGCTTGGAATTACATCACCTTAACTGACTCTCTCAGGTTGGAAAACGTTCAAAGAAAATTTGTCGCTGCGTGCTATGATAAATTCGTTACTAACCGGATTTATTATGATCATGACAGGATTCGAAACCTCTTAGGGCTCCAAACTCTCTACTCGCGTGGACTTTATTATGATGTCCTTTTTGTTTTTAATATTTTCAATAGCAACATTTCTTGTAAATTTGCCCTTGATCATGTAGGTGTTGATATCCCTTCTCGGGCCTCTCATAATTCAAAATTATTTTTTCTTAATAGCTCTTACAAGGTGAGCCCTTTCGGCCGTTGTATCCATAGCGCCAATTCTAGATTTTTCGAATTCGACTTCTATCATAAAAGAAAAGTTAAACTCAGAGAGTTATTTAAGGAACTCCCATGTCAATAATTTATCCTGTAGGGGTTCTGACTATAATATTTAAATTTACAATATTCTGATTTATTTTTACTTTCTCGCTATCTTACAGGTAGAGAAAGTATTGTGATCGTAAAAAACAAACAAAAAAAAACCCTAAATCGAGATGTTGATGAATCTAGACGTTTCATGACCCCACGAATCCGAAAAAGTGGTTTTTGAATTTCCGTCTGTCTGTCTGTACCTCCGACTAGGGCCTAAACTATTTTAC
Organism: Timema bartmani; assembly: GCA_902151455.1. Classification (NCBI taxonomy): domain Eukaryota; kingdom Metazoa; phylum Arthropoda; class Insecta; order Phasmatodea; family Timematidae; genus Timema; species Timema bartmani. The sequence continues at coordinate 16,480 of CABFWB010004444.1, forward strand.
CGATCGGTCTGAAACTTGGTATCTAGAATTTTCATAGGGTTGCCCCAAGGGGTTTTTGGAATTAGATATCTAGCCCTAAAATTAAGGTTAGTTTACTGAAGGGCAAAAAGAGAAAAATTTTACTTTATCAAAATCGGCTCTAATGATTTTGATTAAATTTCATTTCAAAACATTTATAAATATTCCAAACAAAATGGCTACTCTCAAATATTTCGGCAAACAAATATTTTATTCGAAACGTATTTTTATAGATCAATAACTTTCAAGCTATACGCAAATATATATATTTTTTAACTTTTCGAAAACTAAAAGTATAGTATTGTGACCGTAAAAAAATCTAACCTGAAATGTTGATGGATGTCGACGTCTCATGACCCCCCGAACCCTAAAAGTGGTTTTTGCAATGCCGTCTGTCTGTGTGTTTGTCCATTGGTCTGTCAGTCTGTACCTCGGCTAGGGCCTAAACTATTTTACCGATTGGGCTAAAACTTGGTATATAGGGTTTTCATAGATTTACCTCGAGGAATTTTTGGAATTGGATATCCAACCCTAAAATTATGGGTAGATTCCTTAAGGGCGGAAGAGAAAAAATCGATTTTATCAAAATCGGCTTTAACGATTTTGATTATATTTTATTTCTAAGCTTTGATCAATATTACAAACCAAAGGGATACTCTTATCTTTTCGTCAAAATGAATTTAAGGGTTCCGGTCTGATGCGTAAATTCTAGTTTTTAATTTTATCTCCGTAAGTCTTTGATATATTAAATCACTTATCATTGCATACATTTGGATCTTTTTATAATAAACATCTTTTACTTGAAATATATTTTTATAAACTCAAAAGTTTTCCAGCTATACACAAATATATATATTTTTTAACTTTTCCAACACTTTAAGGTAAAGTATTACGACCGCCAAAAATTATAGCCCGAGATGTTGATGGATGTCGACGTTTCATGACCCCCGAACCCTAAAAAGTGGTTTTTGCAACGCCATCTGTCTGTGTTTCTGTCTAACCCTAAAATCAATATCAGTTTACTAGAGGATGAAAAGAGAAAAAATCCATTTTATCAAAATCGGCTATAACGATTCTATCTCTCTCATTTTAGACTCAATAGTCAATAATTACCTATTTTATTGGTCAAAATTTATAAAAGCAAAATTTACTAGCAATGCGATAACCATAAGATGTGCATCCCCTAGTAAAATTACAATTTTAACCGGAAGTCAAAATTTTAATACGAAATGTTGATCCTTGGGGTCCCAATATCGATATTTTTATTGGTTCAAATATACAAATGAAGACTTTAATTCACTAAAAATAAAATTATGTAATTTAAAACCATGAATAAATAAGTTTTACGTATAGTCTAGCGCAATTTGTTCTCGGGTTTGCAAGTGTATGTTATGTTACGAATTTTGAGTAGGCTAAATATCTCAATTTCTAAACAATAGAGCGAGAAAGTTCGTGCGGAGTTCTGTACCATTTATTTTGTATTCTTATCATTATTATTTACCATTTTTTTCGTAACCATTCTTCAGTATTTATAATTATTTATCTATTATTATTGATCTTATTTTCTTGTGTAATTATAATTATGTATTTGTAAGATACTTGTGCACTTTTCAGTGCTGGCCTGCTATAGATCCTACGACTGTTGGCCAGCACTATAATAAAGGAAATTGAAATTATTATTTAGCACCCATCTTACTGCCCGTTCGGGTTATACGCTTAACTACTAATTATGCTAAAGGTTTATAAATTGGGAGGTTGAATTTAGAGGAAATGAACCCACATTTGCGTGGAGGGAGAGGGGAAAACCATTTAGGGAAAACCACCACAGTTCACCCGAGCGAGATTATAACTTCGATCTTCCCGTTCTCGGTAGTCTAGCTTAGCACGAAGCCAGCGCGTTAGCCAACTACGCCACCGAGGCGGGTATCAATATTTAAAGCTTATAATTAATTATACACCGCATAAAATTATGTAATAACATTTTGATGGTCGAATTACCTTAAACTTCCGCGCCTTGTTCCAAGGCCACGCGCAAGCACTCTTCCCGCTAAATTATTGGTACCTCACCCCACCCCGCTGCAATGGATGGCAAAATAATTAAATTCGTTGTCACGGGCGCAATTTGACAGAACAAATGAACATATGACCACAAACGACTGAATGAATCCAAACCTATTAGTGGAATATGGTGGGTCAACTTGATGTGCGTACGTTCTTAAGGTGGCCGCCTACCGGAGCCTGAAGACGTTCAGAAACCCCGCGTTTTTAAAGGAGTTTGTTATTCCAAAATGTGGTTCGCACCAAGATGGAGGCCTAATTGAATTAAAAACCTAACACTTAAAGTAGGTATTATAGTTTTAAAAAAAATATGTGAAGAAGTAAACATAATTAGCGCTTTTCACGGATGTTTCGCGAAAAATGTCGCACTTCCGAGAGTAAGATACTTCGTAGAAATATAGAGATAGCCATCCTCAAACAAATTAAACAATTATCTAATTGGGTCACAACAGGGCATTCTAAGATATTTGAGGATTGTTTTAGTGGGTTTTAAAGCTTCAAGTGGGTCAATCAATACCTCTTTAAATAAAACAGAGATGATAATTCACCTAAAGTAGGTGTTGACCTTAATTAACTACAGCTACTCTACCTCGTGTATCGACTACACGGCGACCGATTCGTAAAATCTATAAGGGCGAACTTGATTTGATTTTATTTGTAAAAGGGACGGTTCTTTTTTTTCCAACGGATCTTCAAGGGACTTGTAGTGAACTCCGAATTAGTGGTTGGCTAAGGTGATTCATTAATCTAAACAGAAACACAAGTACCAAGCGAACACAAGCCTATCAAGTTTAATCTCTGTTGCAAAACCAGTCCGGGACTGACAATATTGGTTCCGTCAAGATGGACTAGGCTCGCAACAAATATGATCTCTCGTGTTTATAACTATCAACTGTCAGCTGTCAACCTGACACCACCCGCTTCGGTGGCCGCATGGTCTAATGTTGGGATCACGATCACCTTAACTTTAGCTTAAGGTTCACTTAACTTAAGAAAACAGATGTGTGATCACGATTCACGTAACTTAACGTAACATCTCGAGCCAAATATCTGCATTTTAAAGTACCCAGGTGTTTTGATATGTGATTTGTACTATTTGAAAAGTGATGATTTGTGAATGTTAGCAGTTTTAAATTGATATAATAAATATCTATTATTAAACTGTTTTGATAAATTTAGCTTTCCTATTTTAGTTTAATATATATTTTTTTCAATGTCTGATCGTTAGAACTTAAGTTAAAGAGTAAAATCTTGGTCATAAAACCAATAAATAAATTACAAAATATCCCTATAGACGTCACTCGCATAATGATTGGCTCGCTAGATCACGTGATACCCTTCATGTAACGTTCACTTATGGTATTGCTACACAGAGTCGACCCGCACCGCACCGCATTTTCTAATCATTTTTATACTATTTATAGACTGATTTCTATTAGAAAATAAGTTTGTATTTTTATTTTTACTTGAATAGGTTTTCCCCTATTTTCATAAAATTAAATTATCTTATTAATTACGAAGAATAAAGTTTTAAGTTAGCTAATAATTAAGAAGAAGAATGTTTGTTGTTCAATAAGTTGTTGTATAACTAAACAGAAACACAAGTACCAAGCGAACACAAGCCTATCAAGTTTAATCTCTGTTGCAAAACCAGTCCGGGACTGACAATATTGGTTCCGTCAAGATGGACTAGGCTCGCAACAAATATGATCTCTCGTGTTTATAACTATCAACTGTCAGCTGTCAACCTGACACCACCCGCTTCGGTGGCCGCATGGTCTAATGTTGGGATCACGATCACCTTAACTTTAGCTTAAGGTTCACTTAACTTAAGAAAACAGATGTGTGATCACGATTCACGTAACTTAACGTAACATCTCGAGCCAAATATCTGCATTTTAAAGTACCCAGGTGTTTTGATATGTGATTTGTACTATTTGAAAAGTGATGATTTGTGAATGTTAGCAGTTTTAAATTGATATAATAAATATCTATTATTAAACTGTTTTGATAAATTTAGCTTTCCTATTTTAGTTTAATATATATTTTTTTCAATGTCTGATCGTTAGAACTTAAGTTAAAGAGTAAAATCTTGGTCATAAAACCAATAAATAAATTACAAAATATCCCTATAGACGTCACTCGCATAATGATTGGCTCGCTAGATCACGTGATACCCTTCATGTAACGTTCACTTATGGTATTGCTACACAGAGTCGACCCGCACCGCACCGCATTTTCTAATCATTTTTATACTATTTATAGACTGATTTCTATTAGAAAATAAGTTTGTATTTTTATTTTTACTTGAATAGGTTTTCCCCTATTTTCATAAAATTAAATTATCTTATTAATTACGAAGAATAAAGTTTTAAGTTAGCTAATAATTAAGAAGAAGAATGTTTGTTGTTCAATAAGTTGTTGTATATAATATTATTTATCTTGTACGTAATGTTGGAAACAATGACTACAGCGTCACGCGTGCAACGGCTGTGAAAGAAATGCCTAGTTTTACAAGTGCTGTAACAGTGACTGCCAATCACTGTGAATAATCACTGGTATAAATCACTGCTCTTTTAAAATTAAGGTCACTGTGATCACTGATATCGTAAAATCACTGTTTCGCCCACCCCTACCGTGCTTAGTGGTTAGTATGAAAACAAAATTCGGAAGCTCCCTAATATTTATTTCCGGTGGTAGGTGGCTACACAGTCCGCACCGCACCGCAAAAGTGCGGAGCAATGCTCTCTCGACGATTCGTCCACGCCGGTGCGGTACGGACTCGTGTAGCCACTTGCATTAAAAAATACGGTGAGGTGTGGCTCCATGTAACCGGTCCTTTAACGTGAAAGACTTCCCAGGGCAGCTATTATGTTAAGTGAACTGCAAGTGAACGTTAAGTTAACTACATCGTGATAACTTCCATTTAAAAACACGAGAAGAACCTTAACGATAAATGACGTTAAGTTAACCTTAAGTGAACGTTAAGTTGATCGTGATGCCGGCATAAGGCAGGGGTTTACAACTGGGGGCCCATGATCTCTTTTTTTTTGGTGACCCACGAAGTTTCTTGGAAAAGTATTTATTTATTTGATTTGTTTAACGTGGACTTGCTGAACCGACTTATAAACTAACTTAAATCTATAGCAGACACAACATTCAGTGCCACCCCCCGGGCCGTTAATTCAACACTGTGAAAGGGACAACCTCATTTAATCAATAATACATTTTTCGGCCATGCCAGGAATCGAACCCAGTACCCTTAACTCAGTAGACAAACAAGCTACCGACTGAGCTAAGGTGTCGGACTCTTGGAAAATTAATCTAATTTGGTAAAATGGATGTTTTTAGCTTAAAAACAGAAAGTTTTAATTTGCGTGGGAAAAATCCATAAAAGTACCAACTGATGTTCATGTTAATTTCTTGCCTTACATCTGCTGTATTATATTCAAATATCAAAGATCTTGTATTTTAGTGGGAAAATTTGTCTGGTATGTAATTAAACATGTGTCAATTAGCGCTCTTTAATTAATTCAAAATTAAATACAAGCCATGTTCTTGTTTTTGCACAACATGACTAAAACAAGTCATTCAATTGTGGCCCTTGGGAACTTAATATACTAGACTTCTGATGACAGTGAAATCGGGGTTTGATTTCCGGGTTGGTGTGCTGAGGGTGGTTTTCCACTCTATCTCCACGCAAATATGGGTACACTTCCTCTAAATTCAACTTTTCTTATCCCTAGCACATTATTGTAATTAGTACATATGCGTGTATACTAAACGGGTAGTAAGAAGCGGTGATAAAAAGCTTTACACTACTTGTACTACCTGGATTGGAACCGCGGACTCATCTTCCGGCTCTCATCAGCAGTGACATGAAGTAAAATGGGTTTGTTGGATCAATAATCACGTTTGGGTTTGCTTTGGCCGAATGTATGTTCTTAGATAACGGATTCAGGGTTGAGATCAAAACCCAGTTTTTAAATCAGGATCAAGAAGGATTCCCTCCTAAACGCTACGAGACTCTTAACTTTTCCTTGAAATCTTCAATATCACGAGAAGGGAGCTCAGAGGAGAATGTGGCGGAGTGAAGCTTAATATCCCCCCTCGTTAGCCTTCCTTTTCTCTTTTCTGATCCCTTTGTTTTAGCTCTCTCTCTCTATTTTGAAGTTTTATACGTGACATCCGGGGAGAAAAAGGAGAGATCACGAGTTTAAAATGGCGGATACTAAACAGCTGATTGAGAGAGGTTATGAAGTCACATAGCTAGAGAGGGCGGGATAGCGAGTTTAAAATGGCGGATACTAAACAGCTGATAGAGAGAGGTTATGAAGTCACATAGCTAGAGAGGGCGAAATATGAGTTTAAAATGACGGATATTTGAGTAGATGATAAAGTGAGGTTTTGTAATTACATAGCTAGAAAAGGCGGGATAGTGAGTTTTTTTTAGAACCACGTCCTCTACCCGTTCAGGTTATACGCTTATATACTAATTACGATGGTGATTTTATGGATTAGGAAGGTTATATTTAGAGAAAGCGTACCCGCATTTGCGTGGAAAATAATTTAGGAAAAACCACCCTCAGTACACCCTCCCAAGATTCGAACCTTGATCTACCTGTCATCGGCAGTCTAGTCTAATGCGAGATCAGCGCTTTAGACCATGCGACCACCGAAGCGGAAGATGGTGAAATTAAAATGATGGATATTCGAACAGCTGATAAAATGAGGTTATGTACGGGGACGGATTTACGCATAGACCTAGTAGGCAGGTGCCTACGGCGGCAAATTTTAGGGGCGGCAAATTTTGAAAAATGAAAAAAAAATTCTGCCAGTTAAAATAATTTTATGGCTTCATCGTGTGTGTGATTGTTGTAGTTTACTTATCTGCGTACCAACATGACAGTGTGTCACCTTAATTCACTCACAATCGTCTTAATTGAAGGTCAGTTGTTGGATAACGGGGATTTGTCTGGTATCATCGACCAGTTCTCTCAGCAAAAATCAAGGAGAAAGATATTATGTACTATGTTCTTATTGTGTACGTGGCAATATTTTATCTGTAGTAACATGTTCTACAGTCTACTAATGCAGACTTTATATTTTTAAATTATATAATATTGGAATTTCTGTGTTGTAATAGTGTAAAAGTATTTATTTCAATTTTTTTAAGTCTTTGCTTAGATTCTTACTACTTATAAAACCTCACTATAATAAATAATAAAATAATGTAAGCCCTTTTTATCTGTCATTTCACAGATAACACTTGTGTACATGGTATATTTGTGTCGGTGTATGAAGGGCGGAAGGGGGGGAGACTGAGATTTAGAAGGCTAGAATTTAAGGTAAGAAAAAGGGGGCGGCAAATTATCCCGTGCCTATGGGCGGCAGAGTATTAAATACACCCCTGGTTATGTAGTCGTGTGGTCAGAAAGGACGGAATCACTTGAAGAGTGAAGTTTTAGAAACAGAAGATTTTGTCCAATTTTTTAATTTTTGTTGTTGTTGAGCCAACTGTTATGGATCTCTTATTCAAGTCCGATTCCTCATTATTGGAGTATTATGTTAGAGGTTCTATAAAGTTTTGCACCATGTGGTTCTAGAAGCAAGTCGTGCTGTACTCTTGTTGCACCAGGTGGTTCTAGTGCCAAACGCCTTAGAGAAAGTTACGGATTAATCCAGTTGACATCGTTACGTGTCGGCACTATTAACTAGTCAGGACTAAAGAGGAATAATTGTGCCAGGTGAAACGAATAACACGCATTGCTGACAGAGATGACTCGGATAGCACGCAATGCTGATTGCTGACAGACAGGACTTGACCCCCCAGCTAGCAGTGAGTCAGGCGCTCTAACCACTCCTCCAAGCTATTGTTGACGCTGATCACGTCAGCTTGTCACTTGGTACGCCGGCTCAGGTCTAGACCTTGGTTCCTCCCTGTGTTGACTCTAATAATGGTAATTTATTGACAAAGTCGTTGAAGGTTTCACCCAAAACTAAAGACAAAGATGTCCTACCTTCCTCCCAACATTCAACTGCCACTCGTAGAGATCGACAGGAGTGTTTATTCAGTGGCGTGTGGGATGTCACATTTTCACAACGAGCCACTCTTGGAGCTGGCTATGTAACGCATACCCCCCCAAGTCTAACTTCTCTAGATACAGACTATACATTAAATTTTTTATTTATTTATTTGAGGTATTTAACGTGCACTTTTTGAACCGCTTATATCAGCACACGAGAAATTCTATGAGCGAGAGTGAAAGGGCCTACCAATGTTGCCGGGAAAGTTATTTTCACATACCTTCCAGGTTTTTTTTACATGCCACGATTGACATAAGACCCAACGGCTTTACTTCCCCTCCGAGGGAAGTTGTGCTACGGATTTTTATCGCTCAATAAAAATCCGTCAACCCCAGCCGGGTTTGAACCCACAAAAATCAGGTATTGAGGCGAGCACTTGATCCAAAGACCATACATTGTATACCCTTACGGAAAATCACTCTTTTGCCGGACTATACATAGTTGTTTGAATGTCCTTCAAAAGATACATAATTATCTTATATTTCCATAAAATCCTCTATTATAACTAGCCATAAGCGAAACAATTTGTTGCCAGCCACACCCTTGAAATGAAAATGTTATTTGAACAAATAATAAAAAGTATTATCGAATGTTTTCACTCTCAAGGTAAAATTAACAGATACGAAGTGACAATAATTTTCTGTGCAATGTAACAAACGCCATTTTGGTTTGTCAGACCCAAACTCTCTTAGCATCAGACAAGAGTAAACGAAAATAAACTGAGCTTATAATAATTGTAAACAGGTTACCTCATATAGGAGATAATATCTTCTCTAAACAAAATTATAACTTGATCAACAAACGTGTTCTTGGGACTGTATGGTATTTGCAAGGCTAAAAGGTGGTCTGACGCATGCGTACTGGCTATTATCGTTCATTAGCTTTATTTGCTATAGCACAAAACACAATTCATAGAATCACTTTAGAGTGAAAATTTCTAAGCCAATGGTGAGCGTATTAACGTTGTGAGCAATGCTATATCTAGACGGGGGATTTAATTAGCATAATTATAGAACTTGTCTGCACCTTCAGTGTAAATTGTGATGATATATCTATCATATTACCAGCGTTGTCTGGCCGTTGTGGTATAGGCTGTCCAGTATCTTAGACTACGCGAAGAGAGAGAGTGGTACTATTATCTACCTATCTATCTATTTATCTATCCATCCATATATCTATCTATTTATCCATCTATATATCCATTTAGCTATCCATTTATCCACTGCCGTAGCCAGAAATGTATTTGGGGGTGGGGGGTTCTGAATGGTAAGAGCCTGAAAGAGAGCAATACTAATTGTACTGCTTCTATTTAAGTGAAGAATTTAACTTTCACTTTTTGAACACATTGAAAAGTGGCAGCAACACAACTTGCATACTAACTTAATTCTATAACATATACATCACCCAGACCCAAGACCGTAAATTCATCAATGATATATACTATATCCCTGCTATGAATCGAACCCTGAACACTAAACACAATAAGTAGAAACGCTAACAACTGAGCTAATATTAATGCTGACACCAGTGAGACGTAAAAGGTAACTCTCTCTGCTTATAGTTACTGCCTCATAAATATAGTACTGACAACTTTATGATGTATAAGTTTATTATTATTTCATTTACTGTAATATTATTCTATGTATCTAACCTTTACAACATAAAATGTTCACTCCTGGCCAACTTTTCACACCGTGACACTACTGCATTAAAGTAAAAAGGAATGCTGTAGTATATTGATAGTAAAACTAGTCCAGTTAATCTGCTTTATCGAGTCGAATTCAGCAGTTAAGTCTTTAGTTTTTGGAGAGCTGAAAAGGTTCTCTCTGGTGCTGCAGTTGAAACCGGAAGAGTTGCAAATATTTGGAGTAGCTTTTTTTATGTTTGGAAAGAACTCCTCATTGCACTCTTTAGACTATCAAGCGCACACGATAGTCTTGAAGTTGACTTTTTCTTGGCCCACTTCAACTTCCAGATATTTAATTCTGTGATGAACATAGCAGGCTCACGCAACAGAGAACTGTAACACTCAACACAGTCGTTTAATTCTTGTTGGTTTGAGTCAACTCAAGGGCTTGGAATTAATTTTTGCAGAGATGCAATTACAGACTTGTGATTTTGAAATCTGTCTTTTAGCTTTGTACATACATGATCAATAAATGGAAGAAATAAGTTCCTTTTGAAATATTCCATTGGTGTGTCAAATGTATATGTAGCCGTTTCGAGATTATTCGTGGTATCTTCATTTCTGAACCTATGTTTACCATCAAGAGGCACGTTGAAATAAAGAGTTGACTAAACTTTTTATCCACATCCTTCCAGATAGTGTTGGGAACAGAAACCCCATTTTCCAAAAAATCACATGCAGCTTCAAGATAACATGGAACCTTTTGAAGTGCTTCGCATATTACAAGTGTATGAGAAATAACATATTTTCTAAAACTCTCAAATGGCGTGCTTTTTTTTTAGATATCTCCTTATTTGTGAACTCTTCCAACTTCTCCAGGGAATGAACCACAGCAGAATAAAGTTCCTTAAAACGCAAAACGCCTCGTGTTTATAAACCCATCATGTTTCACACATAGCTATGAAAGCTGTGTGCTTTTAATCAGGCAAGATTTCACTTATAGCGTGTTTTAAAACATCATTGCCTTGTGCAGGTGAATGAAAGAAAGTTCCTACAGACTGAATTATTCCAATACTATTTCTAACAGCTGGAAGCGCACATGGATCGGCAAGTGCAAGGTTTAGTGAGTTCGTACTACAGTGTGTGTATAATGCCATAACATAATCTTCACGAATGTAGGCTTGCGCGCCATGTAAGTTAACACTCATGGCTGTTGCTCCATCATACCTTTGGCCAACCAAGTACTTGCAAGCAATACCATTAAGCTTGAAGCTTGTTTTGATCAAAGGTGCAAATCCTTGTCCTGTTAAATCACGAGCAGGTGCCAATTCAAGAAAATCTTCACGCACTTTATTTTCCTATAAGTCCATATAGCGCACACATAACGATAATAATTGTTCTGTTCTAGCGATATTTGTGATTTCATCAGCCAACACTGTAAAACATTCGGAATTGTTTATTTTCTGCACAATTTTTTCTTGGATTATGCAACTACAAATGTCAATAATCTGATTTTGAATTTTTGAACTATTATATTGTGCATTCATTGCTCCGGTTTCTATGTGATTTCGTAAAACTGAGTCGCCAGCATGCGCACGTAATCTCAATAAGTCGTGAAAATTCCCATTATTTACTCCTAAATCTTCTTTCATTAAGCTTCCTGTGTCATTCGTACCACGCAAAGCAATTTCCTGCCTTCCACAAAAGACCACTGTTTCAATCACAAAACGCAATTTAGCTCTTTTTTCTTATAGTTTGGCGTTAACGTTCATTGCTGATCTGATCAATAGTTACACTCTTTAGTTTTCCACTTCCTATTTTCAAAAATAACCCTGCATACTCACTGCACTTCTTGTGGTAGGTTGTGTTAGCATGTGCGACAAAGCTATCAAGAGCTTTCTTTCAATTGGTAAAAGATCAGTTTACTAATGCTCCTAACTGTTGATGCTCACCTTTTCCACCTTGTCCGGCAGCAAATAAAACACGCGCTCTACACAACGCACCTTCCAGATGTTGCGAATAAACTAACCAAGGAAATCTTTTAAACCATGAAATCTGAAAACTAAGACTTCGTTTGGAATTTATGGGAAACTGATAATATGCTTGATTGCTGGAGGAACACATAGTGACGTCAGAAGTTGGTCTTTCATTGAATCAGTCAAATTAGCCTTAAAGACAAACCATCCTATATCACATTCAATACTATCAGGATTCTAGAGAATTTCTTCCGATTTGGTGGTTTTTGTGGATACAGTTGGAATTGATTCAGTTAGCAATAATTATTCATTTGTCGAATTTAAATTATCGGGTGGATCGCATGTATCTACATTATAGATTTTGTTCCTTTTGACGAAATAATTCATTAAAGAAAGATACATTACTTTTCAGGTCAGACTGCTCCAGCTATTATTTTAAAATATTAACTGAAATCCACGGCCTACTTAACCATAAAAAAAATGCTCAAATAAATAAATTTAGCTCTTCGCAAGTTATTCAATAAGTACTTATATTCATTACCCAACCACCAAGCATAAACTCAAGTAAAATTCAAAGAACTCAGAAAACATTGCATCTCGTGGTCAAGCGCTACAATCGCTCTAGAGTATGAAAGACGAAGGGCGAAAGGTGAAGTGCCAAATGGCAAATGTGACATGACTTACCTTAAATATTAAATAAACTCCTCGACACCTGATATTTGTAGGTCAAGTGTTGTTAAGCTAGCTACTTGAAGTAGTATTGTTGTGAATGTCACTTTCATCTCCAAAATAAATCAAAATTTGTCCTATTTCTTCCTCTACCAGACCATCATTTTTCCAGTAATCGGCTTCGTATTTCTTAACGTGTAATATAATCTATTGCCAAATACTTCTCAGTGATACTATTGATTGCTTCTTTTGTTAAATGTTTTATTTGCCTTGAGCAACATTTTTGGCCATGACTCGTAACTTCACCATGTTCCAAATCAATTCTATAGCGTTAAGGTTACAATGGTATGGAGGTAACTTGATAACACTGTGACCATGTTGTTCAAATGAATTATCCATGTAAAATATGGGAGACTAGCGTCTGTAGTGGACTGGCTCCAAGAGCTCACTTTTCGTCATCTGTTCCTCATATGCAATACTGTTTGTATCCAACCACAATTGCATTTCAACCTTTCGTGATCCCATCGCTGGTGGCTTATTTATTTGAACAGTATGATATGGTGCATTGTCCATTACAATTAGGTTATTTTGAGAAAGGTTGGGGATAAGTTTTTCTTTCACCCACTTAGAAAAATGTTGGAAATTCATCTCATTGTGATAATCACCACTTTTTGTTTTTGATTTGAAAATAAGAAATGCATTTGATACAAATCCCTGCTCTGAACCGACATGGACAATAATCCACCCCTATCCTGCATTATCATTTATCAACACTCCTGTTGTTTCTGGGTCTTGCCAACATTTACTCACACTGTATGAGGGATGAATCTAGGTTTCATCTAGATATACCACAGGACGTATTTGGTTCCCTAATTTATCATTTTTTCCTCATTTTTCTTAAATATCTAGCCCTCCGTGCAACTATTTTTTTTCCTCCATTAATCTTAGTCTTTTATTTTAACACTTTTTAAATTTAAACCCCATTTTTTCAATGCTCTTCTCAATGTTTCTTTGCTCCCAGTGAAATTGATTTATTCTTTTACTACTGCTAATAATTTATTTAAAGTTGGTACTCCCTTTTTAACAATTCAGAATCATAAAGAACAAGTTTTCTGCTGCTGGGTTTGTGCTTTTTTCCTGGAGTTGAAAGTTTTGTGTACCACTTGCCAAACTTCTTTCCTTTAGAATTTTACAAATGGTACGCTCTGATTTTCCTGTAGCTTCTGCTGCACGTTTTGTGACTCTTTCAACAGGGTGCTTATAATGTCCATATCTTTTCACTTTCAAAAATATAAGTTACATTTGCAGTAATTTCGCGTCCTTCACTGTGAATAGTTGGTTTAGCACGCTTATTTGAAGCCATTTTTAAAACACTTTACGTACTTCGTATTTAAAGTTGATTAGGTATCCGCATTATTTGTCAAAAAAGATAAAAATAAAGTAAAAACATTCTACACAAAACTACTGAAAGTCCTAAACTATCGAACTTATGCGCCCCCCTCGGTAAGCTGACCGGAGTGTACCTCAAAATAACGACTGATGACGTGTATAATTGGTCTCCCCCTTCATTCTTCAAGTAGTTGACATTCTTTCCGCATGCAATGTTTACTGTGTCGTGTAGTAAATAGGTTTTAAGCTATTTCTTTCACTAAACATTGCATTGCTAAATATTTTTAGGGTTTAAGTTTTTTTTCAGCTTCAATTATTTGTAAATTATTAGCAAAATGTCAGTCTTAACACTTTGGAACCAACTCATGCTAGGTTTATATAAATATAAAATAACTATTTATCACATTGATGATTTATGGCATCTTTATGACATACCATAAACGAATAAATATTTGTGCTATCTGGTGAACTGTACCTTGCTACTTTCTTGGAAATAGCCCCTCTTTACACCGAGGTTTGGATGGCCAGTTGGGAAACAAAAGTAAGGGATTAGCTGATTTGGAAATTCCAGAGTTGGAATGGAGCTAGAAAGAGTTGCCATTTCTTGGAAAGGTTGGTCGTAATAAGTGAAATAATTTGATAGATTTGAGAATTCAGTCACACTCAAACTTAAGCACAATTTGACTCCTCGACCCTTGAATTAAACACTCTTAGAAATCCAAAGTATAATATTATAAAAATAAATTCTTAACTTACTATAATTATTTCGGGGGGAGGGGGGGCTTTGAACCCCCAAAACCTCCCATTGGCACGGTCCTGCTGATTTATCTATCAATCCATCTATCTATTTATCTATGTTTACTACTGCAGATTTTCTGAATGTATTTGTATAGCAATATTATGATTTAAAGAAGCGGCAATTATTAATTCAATCAAGTTCAACCAAATACAATTTTCGTTTTATTCTATAAATATATTGATTTTAAACAATACATGTTTAAAACAAAACCATTTTATTCTAGAGCAGGGGTTCCCAAACTTTTTAAACCGAAGTAGCCCGTGCACAAAAAAAAATTTAAAAAATGCTGGAACCCTCACACAAATGTGTTCACTGATATTATGAGCGTTCAATAATGACAGTTAAATTTTACAAGCCTAAAACAAACGGAAAACATCACATGACTACACCAGATTTGAAAAAATAAATTGACAATCCTAACTAATTGTGCTATTTTATAATGCGAAAAACAAATAAAGAATAATGTAAATTTACCTTACGGAAACTGAGATAAGTTTGGCGGAGATCAAGGACTCCGTGGAGTGCAATTTGAATAACGCTGATCTAGAATACTATAGAACCTCTTTGCACATATGGAAATATAGTAGACTCACAAGAGCGCAGTCGCATGTCGGAATTGTCGGGAGGAAATGAACATCATCCATCTCTTGCGTGTATCTAATTGCGTTGTCTTGCGTTCAGTCACTCGGAAACAAATGAATACAGCTGCACTACTGTATTCAACTAAATAAACTAATTAATTATTTGGTCGAGGATAACAGTTCGTGAAAATACGAAGAAAAGGTGTTGTATTTAAAGTTATTTAATAAGATTAATGTTGATAACTTGTTTATATATTAATTTGATTATATTTAATTCGTATTTGTAAACTTTAATGACATTGATGATGAAGTCAGATTGATTTAAATTACTTCTCTCGACACTTCATTGTTGACAGTCCTTGTTTAAACAGAAAAACAAACACAATACGTCTTGAGATTGTGGGTACGACTGGTTGTAGACGAGACACTACAAGCACAGCTGTGAAAAATCCGGCCGAGTTCTTGCGAGTTAAGATAAGCTCCTAAATAATATAACTGACCAAGCGAAGCGAAGTTCTTTTTTAACTTGTCCATTTAGCATTTTGTCTGTCCGGATCTTTGTTACGCAACAACTGTCAACTACACGGCCCAATTTCAACGAAATTTGTCAGAATTAGGCCGAAATTGTTTTCCCATCTAGTTATCCGTTTCAAAATGACGACCGCTCAAAATATTTTTCGTTTACTATCTCATATTAAGTAATTATAATTTCTAAATTTCAACAATCGATAAAATAGGCCATACCTAGGGTATATTTTTTAAATGTTGACAAATATCACAACACTGACTTCTTAAACCATGTGAGAAATGGTTATTCTCTAAGAATATAATGTACTTTTGAATGTAGAATTAATTCGTTTTCTGTCTAATTTGATCACCAAGGAGAAATATCTTTTTGAAATCCAAATAGAAATCATTATAAAACTAGCTTTTACCCGCCGCGGCTTCGCCCGCAATAATTGATAACATCTTTTAATTTTTAACTAAACTGTTTTGGTCATAAATCAAACTTTTTTTTTTGATATCCATGCGTTTTTCTCAGCTCTAGCTGTAAATAATATTTCCGTATTATGCTATCTTTACTTTAACATTTTATGTCGGTGACCTGGTGGTCTAGGGGTAAGTTGTCAGACTTCTGTGCTGAAGGTCCAGGGTTCAATCCTCGGTCCCGGCACAGATTTATCTGATTGCCAAACCCTTCCTTCACCTCTGACAAGATGTGTATTAATCACAACTTGTGAATGTGAGGAATGCCAGGCCTCCACCGTGGTTCGGATTCCACGTTAAACTGTAGGTCCTCCATTTCATCTCACAATCACCCTACCATTACACATTAGCGTAAGTGCGTATAGACCGAATGGGTAGTAAGACGCGGTGCTAATAATAATAATAATACTTTAACATTTTAATTATAATCACATTCATATTCACCCGTAAAATTAAAATCACAATATATCTCTTATATACGAAAAGTTTAAACATTAGTATTGTAAAATTAATGTAAAATCAAAGGTTGGGAATAGTCCTATATGTTATTCCAGGACATACTCTACCTACATACCAAGTTTCATTCGAATCCGTTCAGCAGTTTTGGCGTGATTGAGTAACAAACATCCAAACACACAAACTTTCACATTTATAATATTAGTAAGATGTATTTAAACTTAAAATCCAAATCGAAATATTAATACTTAAGTAACGATAAGAGAATGACATATTTCTTAACATGATGTACTTAGTAGTAGTTCATTACTATTAACCATCACACATTATAAAAGTTACAGGCGATCATCGTTGACTACATTTCTTCCTAAACAAAGTTGTATCTCTTAAAGGAACTATTGTATGAGTATATTGACCACGTAAGGGTAATGCTCCGCTACAAGGTAAATATAACCTGATTGGCGTGTTTATAGCCACACGTTCAAGGCACCGTTGTGTGGGAGATTGTTAATCGCGCTCTCTTTTTCGTTTTTATGAATGGGAACACCGCCATCTTCAGATCTGGGCGAAACAAGTTTGGACTTTATGCGAATTACATAATTGTTTGGCGGCGTCCTTTTAGACAGGAACAAGGAAAGAATCAAAGCAAAGACGTCCCTGCCTTTCCAACTGTGGAGGACACATATTGTTATTAATTCTACCCTCAATAATCACTAGGTGCAGTAATTATATAACACAAACTGAACATAAGCAAACACTAGCCAGTAAATACTCAGTTTCTTAATTAAACACAATACTATATTTAGGAGGGACATTATTTTAATTAAATTTTTTACTACAACTCCAATTCAAATAGAGCCAAAAATTTTCTAAATAACTTTTTCAGTATTAAAAAAAATAGTACGATGGGCCGCACAGAATTTATCTCTTTTTTATCTTATAAGAAAGACATTTAAATCTCGTAGTAATAATAATTTTAAAACGAAATAAAACAAATAAAATAGACCCTTTAAATTGTTGCAGAAACACTCCACCAAGTATCATAAACGAAATAAACACCGTTACAGAAGCATCGAGAAAAGAGGGACATCTCTGGCCACTAAAAATTATATTTATTCTAGTTAAATTTTCAAAAAACTCCATGTAAATATAATTTTTATTTGATTATATCTAATAAACTATTGATTTTATATATAAAAAAAATTAAAATACAAAATTTTCTTTTCAATAGTGCTACAACTTTACAATGATAAGTTATTTAGTATCTGAAATAGTTTCGGAGATTGGATACAAATTGGAAATTTATGCTTGTATGAAGAACCCCTAAAGTTATTTCTTGGGAAAATCAGAGTTTCCATTTTGTTTTTAATATTAAACAGTGCCTAGGTACAGAATTTAATTAAAACCATTAAAGCCTATTTTGATAAATATATTTTTTTTCTCCTTTTGTTCTTTAGTAAACTACCCTTAATTTTAGGGTTAGATATCTAATTAAAAATATTCTTTGGGGAACCTATTAAAACCCAAGATACCAGGTTTTAGTCCGATTGGTAAATAATTTCGGCTCTAGCCCGAGATTCAGACAGACGGCATCGCGAAAACAGCTTTTTAGATTTCAGGGGATGTCAACGTTTTTCAAAATATCGAGTTCGATTTTTTTTTTTGGTTATCACGATACTTCTTTCTCTGTGGGATCGCGATAAAATAAAAAGTAAACGGCTCATTCACAAAAGTGTTATCAATTCTATAAAAAAATTAATTAACACTTAACTTAAGTGAACATCGAATTAACAAAACACCTTCGTTCATTAACTGCATGTAAACAGTAAGTTTAATTAATATAATAAATCCTGATGTTGTCCAAAATATATTTGTGTTTGTGGCACAGCCACATTGTTAGTCTTATTGTAATTTACAAACATTAGGTTTACTTAGAGGTTTTATTAGCCCTATCCCCAACCAATGGTCCTTAAATTAGAGAAGAGGATTTACAAGGGGGGGAAAAAATCACAAAGTCAATAAATTAAATAAGAATGCAGATTTAAAATATGAAAAACCAAAGCAAAGTATTTAATCGATCAAAGCTTACAGAGAATCACATCTTGGCTCTAAAGCTAAGGTATTACACAGGCATCACGAACAAAAGTAGTACGAACTTTACTCGCTCGCCTCCAGAATCTAACTCAGTAACTTTCCCGAAGGAACAAGCGCAGTCTATATGAGACCGTCTAAAAAGGGTGTGCCTTAAAGGTCACACCTATCGTCAAGGGCTTATTAACACTGAATATAGCCTTGATCTAAGGATCCCCACAACCGGATCTATTTAGGACTAAATCCAAACTAAGGTCTTGAAGGGAGAAACAAAATCTATCCACCTTGAGGGTGACAGGTACTTCAAGTAAAGCACTGAAAAAAGACCTCCCACATCTGAGTTATAAGAGTGAAACTCTACATTTACTTGGAACATATTAATGAGTAATTTATTTTGACTGAGGATTTACTTTACAAAGCTAACATCATGAAATCCTTCAAAATTGAAAATAGAAAATGAACATAAGACAATTAGATCTCCTAAACCTTCTAAACTGAAATATACACATAACTGGAAAATAAATAGGCTTAAGGCCCCCCATCAACCCCAAATTCTGACTTTACTAACATAAATACATAATAACTGAAAGGTTCCCGCCTATTGAGGTGACAAATAATACAGAAACACATGACGAATAATATAATAAATTCTAGGACTAACTCCGTCCATGAAGTATAAAGTAAGGATAAATAATCCCAGTCCAAATCCTGAGGCCCACATCCTTACTTGCACTGGCCCGAACTACGAAAATATGTGATTATTAATTTTCTCACCTTCCGGTCTTCCTTACAGGGGTGGGGGCCGGGCGCTACGTTAGGTTTAGAGTTGTTAGTTTTGGGGATTATCTTCATACTATCCTATTATCCCCCGTTTTATAAGGGGGCGCCAAAAAGCAATCCCGCTCAGGTACAAAATTTACCTCGGGCCGCCCATGCTTCCTCAGGACGATTTGGTTTCCACTGCTTCAACTCGAAAAGTTCCTTATTCCAGTACTGGCAGCCTCAGCCATGTTTGTCCGAGTGGGTATTTAGGTGGAGAGGTTTTTTCTTTTAATGACGTCATCAAGGTCCAATAAGCGTCGACAGTGAGCGTCTAGCAACAGTCGAAATCATGTAGTCGCGACACGTCATATTTTGGCTTACCACAATCTCCACTCGCTATCTCTCTCGCGCAGGCGCGTCGTTCCCAAACCTAGCCGACCGCTTGAACTGTTGCCATGGCAACGACGGCTGGATGGGTGACGCCCATCCCTATTTCGGTGAACGTTGGTTAGCTTGTTAAAGGAAAATGACCCTTTGAGTTAAGGCAAATAGTAATTAAATATATTGAGGGTGTAATCTGTATATTCCCTAAAATTATAGGGCTATTGCAATTAGGAGATGGGGTGGTTAACTTGTGGTTGACGACCTGTAGCATACCATTACTACAGTCTGTATGAGAGAGCAGTGAAAAACGTCCCAGACATTTAGAAATCTAGGATTATTTATGAATCAGGTTGATATTTTTTAATATGGCTATCTCCAAAATGTAGACTAAGGGTTACACCAATTGAAAAGTTTAAATTTCAAGTTTAAATTTATTTTTAAAATGTTTGATAGCATATATAAAACCTTATAAAACAATCCCACATTATCTTGAAATTTTATGTTGTGACCACATCAAAATATGACTTTATCTGTTAGAGGAAGGCTAGATATAGATTTCTAGCCTTTTGCTTTAATCTCAGAAGTAAACATTTTCACGCAAGTTATGGTTGATTTAAAAAAAATTACTTTAAACTTTTTAAATCATTGGAATAATGTTGTTATATTTCGCTGTATTAAAAAATTGTATACAATGGCTACTATTTAAATCAATCAGTCAAATGAAGATTATATTTTCAAACGAGATTAGTGTCTGAGTGTCTGACGGCAGGGCCGACGCGCCTCTAGTTTGTTTACCTTAACTGCATTCTATGCTCGTTCTATCGCCATACTTGTTTAGCATATATGCAGTCAGTCTCACTTAGAGGTGACGGAGGGGGGTGGGGAGCATAATTGAAAGAAAAGGGACACGTCTAAAAGATCTTGATTAATTTAATTCTAGCCCAGTATTCTAGAAATAGAGGATTCTAGACTATTGACTGTGACCCCTTTAAATATACACGGTCGGCGATAGCTAGAGAAGCTCCAGTCCAAGATGGGGCTAGCTGAGTGAGTGGACTGGCGTGTTTGGGATAACGTGCTCGGGAGTGGGAAGGGTGATCAGTGAATGGACCAGCGTGATCAGTGTGTGGTATAGCGTATCCAGTGTGTGAACCAGCCTGTCCAATGCTTGGTCCAACGTGTCCAGTGTGTGGGCTAGTGTGTTCAGTGTGTTCAGTGCGTGGACCAGCGTGTCCAGTGCGTGGACCAGCGTGTCCAGTGTGTGGGCCAGCGTGTCCAGTGTGTGGGCTAGTGTGTTTAGTGTCTCCAGTGTGTGGGCCAGCGTGTACATCGAGTGGACCAGAGTGTCCAGCGAGTGGGCCAGAGTGAATTAGTGAGTGTAGCGTTCTGTAAGGGTTCGGCCAGACTGACAAGCGTGTGAGCGAGCGAGCGAGAAAGCGCGTGATTAGCAGATAGCTCTCGATAGTTTTTGACGAGGAGGCTCCGAATCTTGGCTCAGTGAACTGAGGGTAGTTTTAACAAGTGATTTATTGTTGTGGTTTTCTCATCCTCTCTCCACGCTAATGGTGATTCTTATTTGTAAAGGCCTACTTTGATAGTATTGAAGTATTTTAACCTATCAGTTATATATATATGGTTTGTGATCTTACCAATTAAATTAGGCCGTTAGTAGCAAGTGTGCTAAACCTATCGATAATAATAAAAATGTCAAAATGAGAAGTTTTCCTAGCACTCAATGAACCAACATACAATAATACTTCCTAGCGCCTGTAAACTAGACTGTACCGGGTCGAGCGCGCGCGCTTGAAAAATAGAACCAGTTCTATCTTTCAAGC
>CABFWB010004444.1:46332-59225 GCA_902151455.1 Timema bartmani
CATAGAGTCTGCGTGCTAACGAGCTATTCTATTTCAGAGACAAATGATAGGTTATAAATATGAATGGAAGAAGTGAGGTCATCTGTATTATCAATATTTTATTTAGCATAAATTAACTTAAAAAAAAATATATTCCATACATTTTGTTGTTCATAAAAAGAGGACAATTTTTTTTTAAATTTTTTTCACATACTGTACTAAACATTAAACAGCAAGGAACTACTGTACTAAACATTCAACAGCTAGGAACTACTGCGCTGAACACTTAACAGCTGGGAACTACTGTACTGAATATTCAACAGCTAGGAACTACTGCAATGAGTATTCAAATACTAATAACTGACTAACTACCATACTCTTGCCTTTCATTCACCTGGTCCTAGATCTGATTTATTTGATCATTAAGCTATCATGACAGTGTTCTGGATAATAAGGACCTAAGCTGTGTAGTCTAAGTTAACAGAATGAATTACTTCTGTAGTACCAGCTGTGAAACCAATTTGGTTTATTTGCAGCCGATCCTGTCCAGCAGCAAACACACGGACAAGTCCTTCTTTTATAAGCTTCTGGACAACTTCCTCGGAACAGGACTCGTCACAAGCAATGGTAAGTAACCACAATCACCTTATAGCTAGCTCAATGGTTAGAATCATGTAGATTCCTTATCCCAGCCTCTCAAACTTGGCTACACTGTGATGACTATAGGCTGGCTATTCATAGTTTTAATTCATGTTGGGGTTCACATTTTGCATTAATCTTTCTGCATTTATAGTTAAATAATAGCCCTTTATTAAGTCGAACTCTATTAAGCTATTTTTTTACTATATAATTATTGTAGTATTTCTTGTTTGACCAGTTTTATAATTCGGTGCACTAACTCGGTTCAATCTCAAATTACATACACTTGGCTCACTCTAGACAAGTCATTGTGATGTCACTAAATAAACCATATGAGATTTACTCTTCTCACAGTGAATCATAGCATGACCCATTCCCTTAATGGAAAACAGGTGTATTGGTAAGCCGGGGTGACCGTCCACTATCCGGGGTGACTGTCTGCTAACTGGGGTGACTTATAGCTGGGGTGACTGTCCGCTCTCTGGGGTGACTGCTAGCTGGGGTGACTGTCCGCTATCTGGGGAGACTGCTAGCCGGGGTGACCGTCCGCTAACTGGGGTGACTGTCCGCTAATTGGGGCGATTGTCCGCTAATTGGGGCGATTGTCCGCTAATTGGGGCGATTGTCCGCTAATTGGGGCGATTGTCCACTAATTGGGCCTATTATCCGCTAACTGGGGTGACTGGCCACTAACTGGAGTGACTGTCTGCTAGCTGGGGTAACTGTCCGCTAACTGGGGTGACTGTCCGCTAATTGGGGCGATTGTCCGCTAATTGGGGCGATTGTCCGCTAATTGGGGCGATTGTCCGCTAATTGGGGCGATTGTCCGCTAATTGGGGCGATTGTCCGCTAATTGGGGCGATTGTCCACTAATTGGGCCTATTATCCGCTAACTGGGGTGACTGTCCGCTATCTGGGGTGACTGTCTGCTAGCTGGGGTAACTGTCCGCTATCTGGGGCGATTGTCCGCTAACTGGGGTGACTGTCCGCTAATTGGGTCGATTGTCTGCTAATTGGGCCGATTGTCCGCTAACTGGGGTGACTGTCCGCTAACCGGGAGACACTGTCTGCTAGCCAGACCGACTGTCTGATAGCTGGACTGCTGACTGTCCACTATCCGGAGGCAGCTGTCCGGTAGCCAGAGATACTGTCTGCTATCCAGGGGGTGTCCGCTAGCTGGGGCGACTGTCTACTAACTGGGGTGACTGTCCGCTAGCCGGGGGATACTGCCCACTAGCCAGAACGAGTGTCTGATAGCCAGACTGCTGACTGTCCGTTATCAGGGGGCAGATGTTCGATATCCAGAGCTACTGTCCGCTAGCCGAGACGACCGTCCCCTTTAATCACGGAGATTTATTATTGTGCCACGACTCTACAGTAGTCAGCTCTGACTTCAACCCCTAGGATATACTGTCCCTGCAGTAGAATAAAAACAGACCTTAAATCACAAGCTCTAACAACCCCTTAGCCATACTGTCCCTGCAGTAGATTACAAACAGACCTTAAACAACCAGTTCTAACAACCCTTAGCTATACTGTCCCTGTAGTAGATTACGAACATACCTTAAACCACCAGTTCTAACAACCCCTTAGCTATACTGTCCCTGTAGTATATTACGAACATACCTTAAACAACCAGCTCTAACAACCCCTTAGCTATACTGTCCCTGCAATAGATTACAAACAGACCTTCAACCGCCGGCTATGACTCCACATAACATTTACCATGGAGGAGGTAACTTATTGAAACATGAAGGAAGGCCTTGGACAAGAACATTAGTTCTCGTGAAACCCATGAGATTGTGTCGATAAGAGCTTCACGGGTAGAATAACTTGCAGGCGTAGGTCCGTACTTGCTAGAGATTGTGGTTGCCTGTACTAAAGCCCCACTCACTACAAGTGTTTCTGTGACTTTTGGGATTAGTTACAACATCCACCAAGAGATTTCCCAATTTCTGACATTTCTAAAATACTCTCAGATTTAAATATACGCAGCGTATTAATATTAAAAAAAACCACGTAACGTTTGTTTTGTGGTATTTATTATGTGTGCTAATATCAGGATTGAGCGGGCTGCTTCCAAAACCAGTTCGGGAACAGGTTGGATGGATCTAGAGGGGAAAGTGGTCCGGTATGTCCACTGAGGACATTCAACTTAACTCCTCTCTACAATAAACACATGCTGCACATCTACAGTTGGAAGGTAGAAACTGGAGAGGAACATAGGCTTACTTTGTGGTCTGGGAGGAAAATACTGGAGAGGAACTTATTGTCAATTTGTAAACAAGGAGGATGCAGACTGGAGAATAATATATTATCACTTTGTGAACTGGGAGGATACGGACTGGGGACACATCCTCATGAAGGTCAGCCTTCACATTTATATTTAAGATTAATCTTGAATGGGCCAAGTGAGATTCAAGGCCATTATTTTTATTTAGTAATGACTAAACTATCAAAGTTAGTGAAGGCTCAGGGAGGTGTTTCGTTTGGGGTTGTACAGTGGTGATATTTTGGGTATTAGGGGTGTTACAGTGGTGAGATTGTGGGGATTTGGGGTGGTACAGTTGTGAGATGGGGGGATTTTGGGCGGTACAATGGTGATATTGTGGGTATTTGGGGTGGTACAGTGGTGATATTGTGGGTATTTGGGGTTGTACAGTGGTGAGATTGTGGGTATTTGGGGCGGTACAATGGTGATATTGTGGGTATTTGGGGTGGTACAGTGGGGAAATTTTGGGGATTTGGGGTGGTACAGTGGTAAGATTGTGGGGATTTGGGGCGGTACAATGGTGATATTGTGGGTATTTGGGGTGGTACAGTGGTGAGATTGTGGGGATTTGGGAAAGACTAGACCCTTTACAAGTATTTGTTTACTGACCGCGTCTGTAAGATATTTATAGGATGTTGTCCTGGTATTAAATACATTTCTAATTAGGTAAATGAGGTTTCCACAGTTCACAATACACCCGTGTACCCATATATTCCTGTAACGATAGTACCCACATATTACTGTAACGATAGTACCCATATACCCCTTTAACTATAGTACCCATTTACTCCTATAATGATACTAGGCCTACCCATATAATCCTGTAATGATAGTACCCATATACTCCTGTGACGATAGTACCCATATATTCCTGTAACGATAGTACGCATATACTCCTGTAATGATAGTACCCATATACTCCTGTAATGATAGTACCCATATACTCCTGTAACGATAGTACCTATATACTCCTGTAACGATAGTACCTATATACTCCTGTAATGATAGTACCCATATACTCCTGTAATGATAGTACCCATATACTCCTGTAATGATAGTACCCATATACTCCTGTAACGATAGTACCCATATACTCCTGTAATGATAGTACCCATATACTCCTGTAACGATAATACCTATATACTCCTGTAACGATAGTACTCATATATTCCGGTACCCATACACCTCTGTACCCATATGCCCTCCTATTCATGCGCCACTGAGGCCAGAACAACCCACTATCACTGGGACGTTACTTTGTACACTTAACAAGCCTAATTTTTTGTGGAACACTTCTCTAGGGTATTGGGAAGTGTGATAAAGAACCCTGGAAGAGCAGACAAACACCGCATGGATTGTATTTATGTAAATAATTAGTTAGATTATTTTAACTCATCATTAGGTAATCAATCTTGCGATTGTTTCGCTCCGGGCTCTCCACATTTGTCTAATCCTGAGCCAATTTTTTTTTTTACAACTTTGTAACTTCTTCTGCCAAAATCGTCCGCTATCTGATTCATGTTCAACAATCTTTGACTCCATCTTGAATTTCTCTCTTCCACATATTATAATTGATGGTGTCGGGGCAAAAACATTATAACCCTCATTTTACGGAAAATGTGTTAACAGTTATTTTTGTTATCTTTATCGAACCATGTCACAGTATACGTTCTACTATGTTAACTAACAATTAACTGTTGGTATATAAAATGAATAGTAAATTTAAATAAACACCGTCCATATCTAATGAAGCTAAAATATTAAATAGCTGAGCTATTATTATTGTTGAGAACAGTTACAAACGCATCTAAATAACTATTATACTCCTCTATTAAAAAATGAAACTTGTACACGGGAATCAAACCCGGACCTTTAGCTTGGTACGCCAATATACTTACCGCTGAGCTATCCAGGAGTCATCCCCTGCCCAAGGTAATGGACGTGCGGAAACAGTCGACTACATTAAAGAATATAGTATATGAATACGGCTATAACTGTATCTAACAACTATGATAGTTCCTCTATCTAATCCATCATGGTATGCGCATTATTACAAATTGAGGAGTGTAAACCCCAAAGGATGCGTGTGCCATTTAAACCATTTTGAGTTATTAAGAATAAAACATTTAATAAGAAGATCTATCATTTAACCCCAATTCTATGAGCAGTATTTTAAACCTTAAAGTTACATTGTTGAACTTAGCTCTCTTAGGCCAATATTTACCTTGGCACAGAGACCAGTTTTAGCTGAAAAAAAAATAAATTGAAAATCATAACACTTAGCTTCTTTGTGATTTCCTCTCCTTGTCATTGTACTACTGGCAGCATAAAGCCCACCCGAGACTATAGCTCATTTTATGTAGCTGACGAGCTCCACACGTCCATCAAAGACTCTGCCTTAAAATATAAGCGAAGAAAGACTCTTGGCACGCAACTACTCATGTTTAGCTAAGTCAAAGGTCCCGGGTTCGATACCCATGTCTAGGTGTCATTTTTCAATCTAAGAATATGTAGGTTTACATAAGAATACTGTCCCATGCCCTCCAAACCCTCCTCCCCCTTTTCAACGGCCATGTGAGGACCTATTTTTTCTTAAGCGTGTGGCATTACTGACCTAGAGACATGGCACCCAGTGCGGTCGCCTGTATGTAGACTATTAGTCGCTCTGGTGGCACAAAGCGTTGCCGCAAGGTACATAATAGGAGGTTGTCTACACGTCTAACATCAATGAGATGATAGTTATTATGGAGGTGTGGGTCAGAAGGAGTCTTAAACTTAACTTAAACCTAATTTATCAACCTCTGGCGACCATTGGGATAGTTCCCCTTAAGATAAAAATATCCAAGGTACCAGCCGGGAATCGAACCCGGGACACCTAGGTTCATAGCCAGGTGTACTGAAGGAGTCGGATCAGGGGTCTTTAAGTCACCACTCTGAGAACCTCTCCCTGGGACTTAGGGATGTGGTTTCGAAACAAAAGTATCGATAATATTAAGTATCTGTGTTGACATATTATTTGGGGAAGTATTTTTACATCCTCTCGAGCCCTTGGAGAAAGAAGTACTGTGATTGTAAAAAAAAAAAGGAACTCTTGATTTTGATAATGGTCAACGTTTTATGACCCTCTGAGACCAAAAAAGTAGTTCTCGCGATGCCTTATGTTTGTCTGTATCTCAGCCTAAAACCGAAACTACTTTAGGGATAGGTCTATGTCTTTTTGCCCTTCAGTAAACTACCTTTAATTTTAGGGTTGGATATCTAATTCCAAAAATTCCTCTACGTAAACTTATGAAAATCCTAGATACCATATTTTAGTCCGATCGGTAAAGTGGTTTCGGCTCTAAACCGAGATATAGACAGACAGACAGACAGACAGACAAACAGACCGCATCGCGAAAAATACTTTTTTCTGTTTCAGAGGTTCATGGCACGTCAACATTTATCAAAATCTCGAGTTTAATTTTTTTGGACGATCACAATACTTCGAGAGGTAGAAATAAACTAAAAAGAAGTACTAGTATCGAAAGTAAAATAACGATATGAGTAAAGAATACAAACTTTTTTCCACATCCCTATCAGTGAGTATCTCTAGGATTAGGATGATTGTCACGTCTCATGGACGGTGTGAACAAGGTGGTTTCGTAACGACTCGAGCCAAACTGAAGTCTTCTTGTTTGCTTAGAACGCGTCAAGAGGGGAAACTCAGGAGAACCTCCAGAAGAGGGCCTTGCCCAGCATCGGGGACGATATTTAGGAATATAATCTTGACTATTAGCTTACACACACACACACACACACACTACATGTGTGATGAGCGGCAAGAACACTCGCTTGCCTTCAACAGATAAATGAAGGCTGTTAACCGCCCTTGGCAATACACATGCTTGCGTGCTGTGCGCTGTAAAAAAACAAACAGACACTTTGTCGGATTGATTGCAAAACTTGTAATATAGTTTCAGAGGTAATACTTCCACAGAGAGACTATAAACTATGTTCTATGTTCCAATTGGTAATATTGTATCAGAGGTAACACTTCCCTAGAGCGACTATAAACTATGTTCTATGTTCCATATTCCAACTGGTAGTATTGTATCAGAGGTAACACTTCCACGGAGAGTCTATAAACTATGTTCTATGTTCCATATTCCAACTGGTAGTATTGTATCAGAGGTAACACGTCTACGGAGAGACTATTAACTATGTTCTATGTTCTAACTGGTAATATTGTTTCAGAGGTAACACGTCCACGGAGAGTCTATAAACTATGTTCTATGTTCCAATTGGTAATATTGTTTCAGAGGTAGCACTTCCACGGAGAGTCTATAAACTATGTTCTATGTTCCATATTCCAACTGGTAGTATTGTATCAGAGGTAACACTTCCCTAGAGCGACTATAAACTATGTTCTATGTTCCAACTGGTAGTATTGTATCAGAGGTAACACTTCCCTGAAGCTACTATAAACTATGTTCTATGTTCCATATTCCAACTGATAATAGTGTATCAAATATAGAGGAAGCACCTCCATTGGTTGTTAATGAATAATGATTATTGGGGTTACCAACGTTTGGTACCACAAAGACAATAAAACTGTGAACCAATATTTATTTTACCATATCTGCTGCCAAAGAAGAAAAGCTTAAAAACATAGACCTTTCGGGGATTTGACCTAAAAACAACTCTCTAAAAATGGGGTTGTTTAATCATTTCAGTTATAGCTCCTTAGTCACCGGTGACTTCTATACTTCCGCTCCTCTTAGGTTTAGGATAGTTTGATTTAAGTAGTGTTAGTATTCATAAAGCTGCGTCCTGTGTTGTTCCAGGTAAAGACTGGAGGTCCCACAGGAGACTGCTACAGCCCAGTTTCCATCAGGGAGTACTGGAGATGTTCCTGGCGGCGTTCCATGACGGTTCACAAAGACTGGTTAACAGGTTTAAGGACACTTCCTCTCCTGTCAACATCACCAGGCACATGAACGAGACTGTTCTGGAGATTTTGAATGGTAGATATAGATCTCAAATTCCTCAAGTAGAGAATACATTCTAAAATTTGTGTTTAAAATATAACTAAATAAAGGAACTTTGAGACAAACGATAGTAGTAGATAGAGAAAGCCCGTTTAAGGTCACAAAGTAGCAGTAGCAAGTAGCAGGTAAACAAAACCCGTTTGAGATCACAAAGAGAATGCAAGTAATAGGTAAACAAAGCCGGTTCGAGGTTACAAAGATACTGGAAGTAATAGGTAAACAAAGCCGGTTCGAGGTCACAAAGAGACTGGAAGTAGTGGGTAAACAATCCGGTTTGAGGTCACAAAGAGACTGGAACTAATAGGTAAACAAAGCCGGTTCGAGGTCACAAAGAGACTGCAAGTAATAGGTAAACAAAGCCGGTTCGAGGTTATAAATGGTTTCCTCAGTCACGTCGTGAAAAAAAAGTTTTAAAACTATCATTAAGGGTGGTCAAACTAAAATGAATCTATCTACTTAGGCTATCATTAATAATCTACAATCCGATAAACTATTGCTCTATTCTTTACTAGCTTAGTATTATTTTAATTTTATAGTGATCGATACATTAACCTATGAATTCTTTAAATTTTATATTAGTCATTTCAATTAATTATTATTTAAAACTGTTGATATCTAAAATATGTGTCAATTAGTCTACTCGTCATTGAGTGTATTATTTAATTGTATCTAATTACTTAAGGATATGGCAATACAATTAATTACATCACGATCATCTTATTATATTGCCAACAAATTATTTATTTATTTCACAACTAACTAATTTAACTAGTTACCAATTCATTTATTTGGCTATACTTTTATATAATTAAAGAGCAATTTAGCTGGGTAACAATTAATTAAATTCATGATACTTTGCATAAGATTAGTTATTATTATTATTATTATTATTAGCACCGCGTCTTACTAACCATTCGGACTATACGCTTAAGTACTAATTACACTAATGGATTAGGAATTGGGAGCGTTGAATTTAGAGGAAGTGAACCCGCATTTGCGTGGAGGAAGAGTGGAAAACCATTTAGGAAAAGCCACCCCCAGTTCACCCGACCGAGATTCGAGCCTCGATCTCCCCGTCCTCAGTGGTCTGGCTCAACACGACTGGCGCGTTAGCCAACTACGCCACCGAGGCGGGTCATAAGATTATTTAAATAACAATAAATGTAATCACACGATATAATATATTTAAATATATTATGATCAATTTAAATAAATGTCGGTTGGTATAAGCTGCTTAACGGTTGTTTAGACTACAAGACGATTAATTTGGTCAGTAATTGGTATTACAGTAGCCCCATGGCTTCTTTGGTGCTGACTGACAGCTCACAGCTGACGGCTTTGAAAAGCTACCGGACCAAATTATGTATCCCTATGCCGAACCATATGATCTGCAAAAAAACATGTGTTTAGCAGCTGTCACTTCTGACAGTCAAAATTGAGGTATATACAGTAGCCCCATGGCTTCTTTGGTGCTGACTGACAGTTCACAGCTGACTTCTGACAGTCAAGAGTTAGGTATACACCTAAATTTTGACTGTCAGAAGTGACAGCTACTAAACACATGTTTTTGCAGATCATATGGTTCGGCGTAGGGATACATAATTTGGATCTGGTAACTTTCCAAAGCCGTCAGCTCTCAGCTGTTAGCTGTCACTCAGCACCAAAGAAGCCATGGGGCTACTGTAGATCAATCATATTTACCACATCAAGCAGGACTGTGAGGTAAGAATGACTCCATGCCAACTTCTAAGTCCCGTTCAAACGTTGTCAGAATTTATCATTTTGGTCTTGTTGCCCAGTGCCTATAAAAAATACAGCCTGATTTTAATAGGAAGACCATTATTTGAAAAATGAAAACTCTTGTTACTACAATAGCGGAAATAAAAATATTACAATATTCTATTATATTATTAGTCCACTTATTAATAATGTAAAAATAAATTAAACAGTAACCTATAAGGAAGTATCATTGCAAGCTTTTGATAAATCACACTAAAAATATTTCTACAACTCTAAATTTTAGTAACTTTTAATCAATGTTGGTGGTCTAAGGTGGGCTTACTTTGAAATCAGGATTTAGTAAAATGGCCACACACTATAGAGGCAAGGCTGAATTAGAATTTTTTAGACCCCTGGGCCAAAGGTACTGTGAGCACTGAGAGATATTCCCTACATTTGAACTTAACCTAATACAATTATTGTGTTTCAGACACTGTACTGGGAGTGCAAGCAGGTGACACCACGAAGCTCAGAGCGGATGAGAACTCTCCTTTTAGGCAGTGAGTGTCTAAACACAGCAGTACTGCGGTGCCTAATCACTAGGCTGCGGATTTATATGCACTAAATATTTGGTAGAATATGCATTCAAATATGCACTTAAAACTGAAGAAACGTGCAAGAAAAACGGGAAAATATGCACAGTAAAAAAAAAAAAAAGGATTACAATAATTAATCAAAAGTCAAAATGTCAGAAAATATCAGCACCAAATTATTACAATTAATTTAATGTGGTGTATTTTCTCGCATAACCACTGCTGGTGTATTTACATAATTTTGTCAGCCACGTTAATTTAGCAGGTAGCAACTCACTTATTCACATTGCAATGAAATATGCTTGGAATGTTACCTTGGAAAAGGTCGATCACAGCCGTCCCATGAGTAAATACATGTAACGCCTTTATGAAGTAAGAATACCAACTTAAAACGTGACTGTTTTGAACAAACTCGGCAAAATATTACTTTACCTTCAGTCGTGAGCGTAAGGCACTCTTGAATTCACTGTGTAAACATGACACTTTTCACAGTTTGTCTCTGGGCATATTTGAATGTGCAATTAACAACTCAATGAAATAAATACAATTAGAAATTTAAAAAACTTTGTAAAACAACAAATGTATCGTCTTACAAAGAGAAAAAAAAACAAATGTATATCAAAAATAATAATCTATAAACACGAATCACGCACTCACTCCTGAACTTAATAGATGGTCATGTTGTTTGCAACGTTCTACAATTAAGGGGAGGTGAGGACGTATGACGTGGCTTCAGGAAGGGAGGGTGAGGACGTATGACGTGGCTTCAGGAAGGGTGGGGAAAGGACGTATGACGTGGCTTCAGGGAGGGAGAGGGGAAGGACGTATGACGTGGCTTCAGGAAGGGAGGGTGAGGACGTATGACGTGGCTTCAGGAAGGGAGGGGGGAAGGACGTATGACGTGGCTTCAGGAAGGACGGGGAAACGTGACGTGGACTGCGTAACTAAATGTTTTCTGATAGTTGAAGAAATGTTATTTTAAATAATCAAAAATCTAGTTTATACGCATTTATATGCATATTCGCCCAAAATATGCACTAACATATGAAATATGCAATAATATGCACGATAAATCTGTGTAGGTTTGTTAGATGTCACATAGAATACTTTGTGTAAAGCCGGCATTGTAATATTATTAAAGATATAAAACAAGCATATATGTAAAATCCGCAGCCTACTAATTACATACACAAACTGAACGATTAAATGTATTTTGTAACCAACATAACAAGTTCATAATAGCCAGTAGCTCTAATGTAATAATGGTTGGAACGTTTGTGAATACAATTCTAACAGAAACCATATCATTATACTGATGTAACCAGGCCCGATGAGAGGGGGCTGCAGGGTTTACATCGTACCCAGGCCCGGGTGTCTTAAAGGGGCCTGAGATTTTCCTGGGATCTCAGAAAATATTTGCATGTATTGAAGATTAGCATTCATATTTCCACTACTAGTAATATAGTTTAACTATAAACATTTTTTCCTTTTTTTTAAGATATAAAATTACAGATTATGTTTGATTTTTTTTTCTTATCTCTCTTTTTTTCAGATAGTATCAATTAATTTTTTTTAGCAGGATTAATGGAAAATAGAAGGGGTCCCGAAAAAACTTTGTACCCCCAGATAAAATTCCTCTCAGAGGCCCTGGATGTAACAATCTCCGAGACTCGTGGAAAACGTAGTTCATTTGTCTTTTGTTTCTGGGAATATTCATAAGAACTAATTAACCAAATATAAATATTAAAAATAATTTTAATTTGATCGGTATCTAACTATACCGGGATGCAATAACCGTCGGAAGCAGAAACAAAGCCTTTTTAATCGTCATGATAATAACTATTTCCAACCGTATGCTGAAACCACCCAACTATACACAACCACATGGTTGTGATTTCGATGTAAATGAGCTATAATATTTCGGAGGGCTTCGGCTTTGTGCGAGATGGCTCGACACTGCTGGCAAGTTAAAGTGAGGAGAATTCACTCTAACAAACTATTACTATTCAACATGACACTCATTAATCCACTAACATGTATAGGCAAGTGAAGTTTGTCACTACTATAGCAACAAGCATTGGCTTTCTGGTATGAGTGGTTCATACAGTGTATCCTAGTATACCAGTATTTCATCAGAGATGAATGATTCATACAGTGCATCCTAGTATACCAGTATTTCGTCAGAGATGAGTAGTTCATACAGTATATCCTAGTATACTAGTATTTCATTAAAGATGAGTGATTCATACAGTGCACCCTAGTATACTAGTATTTCATCAGAGATGAGTGGTTCATACAGTGCATCCTAGTAGACCAGTATTTCATCAGAGATGAGTGGTTCATACAGTGCATCCTAGTANTACCAGTATTTCATCATAGATGAATAGTTCATACAGTGTACCCTAGCATACCAGTATTTCATCATAGATGAATAGTTCATACAGTGTACCCTAGCATACCAGTATTTCATCATAGATGAATAGTTCATACAGTGTACCCTAGCATACCAGTATTTCATCATAGATGAATAGTTCATACAGTGTACCCTAGCATACCAGTATTTCATCATAGATGAATAGTTCATACAGTGTACCCTAGCATACCAGTATTTCATCATAGATGAATAGTTCATACAGTGTACCCTAGCATACCAGTATTTCATCA
>CABFWB010004445.1:0-12548 GCA_902151455.1 Timema bartmani
TGTACATTATTCCGTTCAGAAATCTTACGAGTTTATAGAAAGAGAGAGAAAGTCTGTGTGGTGCGCCGTACCATTTATTCCTATTTATTTCTTAATCCATCCCAAAATCAACACCAATCCAAAGAGTAGTTGCAGAATACATTTCAATCTTAAATCCAAAGATAAACTATATTTTGTGTTATATCAGTAGGTAAATCGTGTTTGTTTAGCAAATAAAACTTACGCATAGAAAACGGTCAGCATATTTACCATATTTTATCTTATATTCACCTTGATAACTATTCAGACTAATAGAAGTTTTCTACCACTAAAAGGCAACTTAAACACCAGAGTAGACAAGGAAATAATCTAAAGATAGCAATGTAACTCCCTGAAATCTGATTCGTCGCCTTCTCACCATAGAAAACCTACGATTGGGAAATTGAGCGCTTATTAATTATGTATATTTCACATTCAACCTCTCGACCATTACTTTAGTTAACACTAAAATCAAGAGAGAAAAAAGGCTTTTAATTGGCATACATGTACGTGCCTGAGGAAATATTGGGGTGTGCATCTCAGATTTATTGTCTTTACCTTTACATTGTATCATTGTATTGTGAGTTTTATGTCTCAAGTCCCCTGAGGAGATAGATTTGTGAATAACTCCAAAACCAGAAAATATAGAAAGAGAATAGCTTATAGTGTACTCAGGGAGTCAGGCACTTTTTAAACTTTATTATATTTCTAGCCTTACAGCTACAGGGCTGCCACCCATCTGGAAAACCTGGAAAACAGGGAATTGGCAGGGAATTTTTCAAATTTTATAAAAATGACTGGAATTTTAAAATATCATAAAGTCAAATTTTTGAAAGTGTTAAACTATTTTGCTGACAACCTATTTTTACATTAATGTATTTCTGCTTATTAATTAATTAAAATTGTGATCGTAATTTGTGAACTTCACAGTGAAGGCTATTGCTATATTGCGTCACTACGTAATCCAAGAACTTCTGCGCATGTGTAAACATCAGCGCATGCGCCGTGGTCACTGTTATAGTTGTGAGAAGAGTCTGCACAGCCTTCGATATGACACGTAATCCAAGAACATCTGCGCATGTGTAAACATCAGCGCATGCGCCGTGGTCATTGTTCTAGTTGAGAGAAGAGCCTGCACAGCCTTCAATATGACACGTAATACATATACGGGTATTTGATATTTTGTATTCTTAGTCCTGAAATAGTGACAAAATGGCGCTTTATCATTATTTTCTTTATCATTTGTAACTTGATTTTTTTTAAAATGTTTTAATTAATTTCTATGTTACGGTATTATGGCAAAATTGTTTATTTAACACATCAAAAGCATTAAAAGTGTGGTTTTTCAGTTTAATGACCCTTTGCGCATGCTCAAATACAGAGTAATTTTAGGGTTTCTCAATTCTAAAACTACACGCGTACGGTATTTGTTTTGAAGTCCAAAGCGTTGCCTCTCAACCACCCAATATTTACAACTAGGAATAAAATGTTTTGTGTAAACGTGTGAAAAGTAGTGCAGCCATACTCCAGAAACCAACTTCAAATAAATGAGTTAAAAATAAATTTATTTGTTCATGATGGGCCCAGGCCCTAAAGTAAACGTGGCTATCATTAACTATGGAGTTGGGGCATATACTACTTGCATTGTATGTAATGACAGGAAGGTTGAGGTTTGAATCCCGGTTAGGTGCACTTGGGATGGTTTACCCATTATCTCTCCATGCAAATGTGTGTGCATCTATTCTAAGCTACCTTCTCATTCCTGCCACATTATATTGAGTTGTTGTAACTATTATATATTTTTCTGGTAAACCTGGATATGTCAGGGAATTTCAATGTTAAAAATTAGTGGCATCCCTAAGCCAAGATTGCGTAACTACTGTTACTGGTAACTCCAAAACCAAGAAGAATAGCAAGCTGGGAATAGGCCTGCGTAGTCAAAGCAACCTCGAGGTGTGATTCCCTTATTTGTTATTTTCTTCTACTATTATATACATCACTCAACTCTGGATTTATTGGACTCTGATGTGGTGAACCTCCGGTTACAATGAACCTAATTACTTTGTTCCGATACACATAAATGTCAATATCTGATTACTTTGCTGCCACTTCCTTTTGCCGTCAAGGCATGGGCAAGTGTGGCAATTACCACTATTCAGAACTACTTCCGGATACTAGTGGATGTGACTTTCTATGCAGAGGATGAAATGTCACTCAAGGAACTGCTACAATTCGTAAATTACCACTATTTGGAGATTGGAGAAGTCCATCTTTGAACTCAGTTAACCAAGAGCATTTCAATAAGAAGTCAGGGAAATCGTTAGTGTGTTCTATAACACCACAGTGAGCCTGACACACTAGACATCGTGACTATACCCCAATTACAATAACAGTAGAGGTAGCTGATAGCTAACTGGAGCTACCATATCTACTCTCATGTATTCACTCGCCAAGCCATATGATCTGCAAGACCAACTTTCATAACAAACAATTTGTTTGTAACTGTGTTTTCCTTTCAAACGTTTAACATCTTCTGCTAGCCATGAGCTATAAACACACTTGTGGCGAATGGACTCTACCTATTCAGGTATATAAAGAATCAAGAAATATAGAAAGAGGAAACTTTATTTGAGAAACTTAATTTTTGCTATACACATATTGTGAGCCTGAATTATTAAACTTCGTGGCTATAGGTGCGGAAAGACCGTGAAAAGATTAAATTTTGCGTAGTTATTTAGGGAAACTCAAGAATTTGCAGCTGGGGTTTTTATTTATTTTTATTCTATTAACTATACAAAAATGGAATGTTGTATCTTTGTTTGTTTGTTGCTCAATCTCGCTCAAACCACTGTACCGGTTGTGCTGCTAAAATCTCGCATGGATATAACTTGGACATCCGGTTAACATATTGGCTAATAACAAATTACGTTCCCCATATTTCCTTCGAGATAGCGGCTACAAAACACTACTTTTTGGAATTTTCTCAGCTTATGCTTATTGTATTTTCATTGGACCAACTTTTATAGTTTCCTAGATATAATTATATCAGATATTACGGCCATCTTGAAAACAATTGTGGCTGTAGATAACTACTTTTAGCCTGTCCAGAGCTCTAACTCATAAACTATGGAAAGCCTGAAAATGGGAACCAATAATAAATCATATAAATAATATAGGATCAAGGCCGTAGTCAGTGGGGTTTTGAGGGTTCAAACCCCCCCAAAAACTTTATGAACAAAATATGTATGGCTTTATTTATGGTTCAAACAATATCAAAATTAATGTACAAGTACAAATTAGGGGGCTGTGTTACCATAAAAAGCACTTCATAGAGCTTCTAGAGGTGTTTAATGTTTATAATTTTTGTCTAGACTCTGTGAGTTGGAGGATGTGCCCACTAACCCCCCACCCCCCGAAATTATTGGCTGGCTACGGCCTTGTATAGGATGTATATTTGTTTGTTTGTGAGTATGTATGTGGGTGATTTAGGACAACTGGGCGTCACCAACTGGGCGCTGGTAAGACTGGGTGCCAGTGTAAAAACGTAATAATTTTTTTTTACCAAATATTCATTTTTGGAGTTTTTTTAAAAAAGTTCATAGCAGATGATACTAAATTTATGTATATTTATAAAGTTAGACTACTTGATATTATAGAATTTTGAAAAATATTTTTATAACACACAAAAAAAAATCTCTTAAAATAAACCACGTAAAGCTGAAATAACCTAACCTAACCTAACCTAACCTAACTGGCGCCTATTTGTTTGTTTTCATTTTTTACAACTATAACCTTTAAAAATATGATCATGGCGCCCAGTTGTCCTGGCGCCCAGTCTTCCCAGTGCCCAGTTCGCAATCGCCCAGTTGGCCGCGCCCGTTTGGCGGCACCCAGTTGTCCGGACCTGGTGTGTGGCGCTATACCTAACTCAAAATCAAGATAAATAAAAAGCTTGAATCACACTTATATAATTATATTAACATGTAATGTTATCTGTTTGTTGCTCAATCTCGCCCAAAACACACTATACTTGAGTAAACATGGAAAATTAAAAATCGCCATAAACGTAGAGAGATTACTACAAATACCCTCATATGTCCTAAATATTATAAATCTCCCAGTAGAGGTTGGTGGAATGGGGGATCTCAAACTTTCCAAACTTATGTGAAAAACTATTCACTATGGTATAAGATTTAAATTTGTCAGTCAGGAATAATAGCTACACCAAACAGTTTGTTTTTCTGTCGTGAGCATTGTCTATCTACCGCAAGCAGAGGTCTGAACTTTTAAAAATTACTAGCCCCTGTGCATGAACATGGTACCTATAGGCCATGATTTTAAAATTTGGATTATATATTTTAATTAATTACAATCACTAAATTAAAAACTTGTCTCCCGAGCAACTCTGAGTACCTCGGGTAGTATTTTATATGTTAAAGGACATAGCTCATGTATTAAATTGTGTGCTGTTAATAAAACAACGAATATAATGTACGTAGCTAGAGGAAAACCTATGACTGCACGTAGCTTGTCAATTAACTTGGGAAAGCACGTAGCATATCAATAAATATGTGAAAGCACGAAACATATAAATAAAATGGTGAAAGCACTGATATATCAATAAAATGGTGAACGCACGTGATATATCAATAAAATGGTGAAAGCATTTATATATCAACTAAATTGTGAAAGCATGTGATATATCAATAAAATGGTGAACGCAGGTGATATATCAATAAAATGGTGAAAGCATGTAACATATCAATAGAATGTTGAAAGCACGTGATATATCAATAAAATTGTGAACGCACGTGATATAGCAATAAAATGGTGAACGCACGTGATACATCAATAAAATGGTGAAAGCACTGATATATCAATAAAATGGTGAACGCACGTGATGTATCAATAAAATGGTGAAAGCACTTATATATCAACTAAATTGTGAAAGCATGTGATATACCAATAAAATGGTGAACGCACGTGATATATCAATAAAATGGTGAAAGCGTGTGACATATAAATAAAATGGTGAAATCACGTGATACATCAATAAAATGGTGAAAGCATGTAACATATCAATAAAATATTGAAAGCACGTGATATATCAATAAAATGGTGAAAGCATATGATATATCAATAAAATTGTGAAAACACGTGATATATCAATAAAATGGTGAAATCATGTAATACATCAATAATATGGTGAAAGCACGTGATAAATCAATAAACTTGTGAAATGACCTTTACTACTATTCACAATAGAAATTAAAATGATAACTTTGACAGTTTTAAAATACGACTACAGGCTAAATAGTTACATACATAAAAAATATGAAAACTAAATCAAATAATTATAAAATTCAAACAGGTGTAAAATGAAAACTTTGACACAGGAGTATAGCCGGGTCTCGAGGATCTAAGGGCCCAAGGTTCGATTACTTGGCTCAGGCTGTCATTTTTCGCTTTGTTGAATTTTTTTATTCCAGTATCAGGACTAATCCCGTGAACTACCATTGCGTGTGGTACAGTCATGACCTACCTCACTACAAGTACTTGAAGGACTGGGTGACAGATATAACGGAGAAACCAGTAGCGACAGTTTTTATGATTTACTAGCATGTTTGGTTCTTAGATATGAAGAATCAGTTACATTCAGAAAGTTTCAACATTTACATTTTTTAAATTGCGTAATACTTTATTAAATGCTATTTTTGAGTTAAAATCTTATAAACCATAAGGAGTTGAGAAGTTTTCATTTAAATGTGTAATTGCCAATACTGGTGCTGCTACCAAGCGGAACTATAGAACACTGCGTTGTATTCCCCCAGATCTAAATCGATACTAGTGACATCTAGCCGCGGAGTTGTGACCTATGTGGCATTGTGGATGAGAAGTAAAGAGCTATAATCATTATGTTATTTACATTGTAATATTATATTTCACTGATCAATGGATATATTATCTCAATTAAAAACATAAGCCCTAACGTGGTTACTGTCCTTTATATTTCAAAATTAAGTCATCTTTACAAAAACAGTCTGACATTATTTTGGTGGTAAAAAAATAAACTAACACATACTGTTTCACTCATTTTATTTATAATTTTGCTATTTAAATTTGATACGTAGATATTTTTATGATTTAAGCTTATATTTAAATATAAAATTTAGTTTATTTTAAAATACTGTTAGGTGAACATAAAATATGGGTGGGTTGAACATAATATTATCGTATTAAGGGTGCTAATAAATAACCCTGACATGTTTAATTACTGAAGTACCACAAATTATAACAATTTAATTAACAGTAAAAAAAACTGGTTCGACGCAATCGCACACACTCTCTCATATTGTATATTATAGCTTCAAAGAAAATTTTCAAAAATAGATTTTTAGTAAACTACACTTAAAAATAAGTTTTACTCATAAAAATAAACACATCATCTTGTTAATCCCAATATTCAGTCTTCGTGAATAGAATTCTAGCCAAATAGCTCAAATATATCTATAAAAATTCAATTTTTCAAAATTACATTATTTGTAAGCTAACCTATAATTATTTGTTATTTGTAAAAGTAGAAACGTATTATTATTTATTATGAAAAACTATTCCCAAATTCCCATTTGAATTCAATCTTAAAGGTCAGTTTCTAAAACATAAATTTTCTATAATTTATTTTAAGTAAACTACCCTTAAATTAATTTATTTTAGATAAATAAAGATATATTATTATTGATATGTAAAATAGTCCCCCGATACCAATTTTGAACAATATCAAGAAAGCTATTTAAATATTCGAATTTAAAAAAAAGTAAGCAGTAAACTACGTATAAATGAGGTTTTACCCCAAACACAATTAAAGAGTATTATTTGATATGTAAAACGCTACCAAGATACTCGTTAGAGCCATTTGTAAAATATTTCAAGTTTTATTAAAATAAGTCATCAGTAAACTACCCTTAATTGAAGGGATAGGCCAGAAAAAATGTGGCATAGTCCTATCGTATCTAGATATCAAGTTTGAACAAAAATTTTCAAACCGTTTAGTATCCATGGCTTGGCACAGTTGACAGACAGACAGACATGGGACAGACAGAATTATATTTTAAAAAAAAATTGGTTTCGTGTTCGCAAAATCGTTAAAACTTGTCAGAACTTCGAGATATATTTTTATCTCCATCACAATACTTTCTCTTGTTATTAGAAAGTAAAAACAACCTACACAGGTGGACATGTGAGTTAATGAATTGGTTTAATCTGAATTGCTTTGCTTTTGGGAATGGATCGTAGCTCGAATACCAACAGGATTTACTGAGGGAAGTTTTTTCCTAAATGGTTTTCCAATATCCTTCCAAGCAAATGCAGCTATATTTACCTAAAATGTAGTACAGGGAATTCGGTGAGTGCAGCAATGGATAGCTATTGCCTGTTTTACAGACGAATACTGAGAGCTTTAGACCACTTGGCTCAGATGTTTACACGACTGAAGTAGTGGCCACATTTTCTCTGAAATTAGTTTGAAAAATATGTTT
Organism: Timema bartmani; assembly: GCA_902151455.1. Classification (NCBI taxonomy): domain Eukaryota; kingdom Metazoa; phylum Arthropoda; class Insecta; order Phasmatodea; family Timematidae; genus Timema; species Timema bartmani. Next base: position 7,554 of record CABFWB010004445.1, read on the forward strand.
CCAGCTGGTCACCAGTTGCTGGTAAATATACAACAGGTTATTCTAACAATCGGTTATGAACTTCGATATGCATTTAAATGCTCTAATCCACTTTAATAACCCAAATATCCCCAAATTCGTCATTTAATATTAATTTCGGATGGCCCCCAAAAGGTTGATAGCTAAAAATACGCTTTTTAATAAGTAATGACAATGTATCTATTAATTAATTCAAAAGTTTAACTCATAAACAAGGTATAATGCTACCAAGGCATGAGTTTGCTTATTTTACAAGCCAACCAGTATTTAAATTTTATAAAACATGGCGATGTATCATTTCTGTCCAAAGCTATTTCCGATATAAGTTAAGATCAGTAACTGAACAAATATAAATTACGTACAATAAAGTTAAGCCATTCGTATTTTCTCTCCTAGAGCCATTTTTATTTTGAAATTGTTTAATGATCGTTCTGAAGTACCTGCACGTCAACCTCCTCGGGTTTAATACCAATAAACAACATTCACCAAGGTGAACAGAAGGGGCTACATGTCCGCTCAGACATTAAAATACCCCGTCTGAAAGCTCGTGTCAAATAAAATTGTTAGTAAAGGACCTTAAGCTCTTTCTTTATTGCCAGTGGCCAGGCTCCATTTTGATGTTCTAATGTTCTCCCGGGAAAATATGATCGTTTATGTTGTCAAGCGGAGGAATAAAGGAAAGTCTATATGGGTCATATGTTGTGTATCCTTCATGTTTATGTGCTCATTCCAGTGTAGTTAGTTGGGCTCACAGCTGAATGAGTGTCCAGTCGAGCTGAGTCCCTCCCTTTCCCATTAGTCGACAACTAGGCACGTCATCAGCAGGGGGGAACGGGGTTGGATTCTCGCTAACACCCACTTTATACGTTTGTTCGGTTATGGAAACATATTGGATCAATATCTCTTTTGATAGTTTCAATTTCCTTTCATACTAGTGCTGACCAACAGTCACAAGGCCTATAACAGGCCAGAGCTGAAACATATATAATAATACTAACATATATAAGAATAATTAAATAGGAAACAATTTTATAACTAGATGTAAATGGAGACTAAAACACTTTACAAATGTACGCGACTAATACATCAATAAATATGAACATTATTTATGTGACAACCAATAGAAAATAATGGTGAATGTTTCAATATTTTTAAGTTGAACATTTCATAAAAATAACAGGAGAGCTCCTCTTTGGGTTAGACTCTTATTTTCTGATAAAAATAACTTTTGGCAGGTCTGGAGTTTGCACTCCGGTTACAACGGCAAAGATAAGGGCTGATTACAAATAGCCCAAGAAGGTAATTAAGGGAGTTAAGACAGAATTTATCATAATTCGCGACTACCAATATACGTTTAGCGATTTCCAACTTGAGAGGATCAGTTAATGGATGAAACTCCAATCCACGTAGTATAGGTTTAAAATACACTCAACTTTAATAATGGGGAGGTAATATATATAATAAGTCAGAGTAATTTCATTAAGTGAGATATTAGTGAGTGTGAGAGTGACGGAGATATCAGCCTGACCTTGAGTATTTGAGGATAACATACTCTACTTAAGTCGTGATAGTAGATTTATTTTTCACAAAGCCATGTTAGTTAAGGATAGTTTCTTTTTTAGATAAAAATACTATTCTATTCATAATTATTTTGTTTTGAATAAAATATCAGTGGAAATTATTTAAATTGTAGTTAATATATTGGGTGTAGATATCTGCTGTTCATAAACATATGTTAAATATGACACATGAGAGCAATTTATCTGTCCGGGTAAAATATTTATTCATATATTTCCTTGTCTAGGTGAAATATTTATTCATGTATTTCCCTATTGAGTTGAGATGTTTATTCATATATTTATTTATCCAGGTGAAATTTTTTATTAATATATTTCAATGTCCATTTGAAATGTTTATTCATATATTTCCTTCTCCAGGTGAAATGTTTATTCATATATTTCCTTGTCCAGGTGAAAAATTTATTCATATATGTCCTTATCGAGGTAAATTTGTATTCATATATTTCCCAGGCCAGATGAAATGTTTATTCATATATTTCCTTGTTCAGGGGAAATGCTTATTCATATATTTCCTTGTCCAGATAAAATGTACAGTCATATATTCCTTGTACAGGTGAAATGTTTAGTCACATATTTAAATTAAAGGATAACTATAAACCTATCCCAAGCAAATAAAAAAAATTCTAAAAGTAATTTCAAAAATAGTTAAAGTTTGATAAGTTTTAATTAATTTTTTTTAGTTATTTAAAAATGTAAAGATCTTTGAAATTTAAATTATCAGCATGACATAACTGACAATACTTATTTTTATTGATTTATGAAGGTTATTATAAATTTTTAATTTATAAAAGGTGATCTACCTTGTAAAACATGTCAAAATAACATGGCTGTCAATCATTTCACCAACGCGTCTTCTGTTGTTTTACTTAGGTCCATCTATTATAAAAGCTTATAATTTGATAGATCCTCTTTGTACCTAATAATGAAACAAATGTGGTCTTTTCATTTCTTGATTCACATTTGTAGGAATACAAATTTGTATTAAAAGATTAAGATTATAAGTTAATTTTTTCTTAATAATTTCCACTATAAAAAGTACTAGGAATAAGTCTGCTCCTAGTGCCTAAAGTTCGCTAGTTTGTGAAGTGGATCTTGGCTCTTTTGGGACGATAGTTAAATATCTACTAGTGGAAAGTAACTTGTGCCAATTTTGGTACGAGCAGGATACTAAAGAGTTTGCTTACCAACGTTATTAAACAAATACATATCTATATTTAAATATATATTTTCTAAGTTTAGCCTACATTTATACAATAGTGTAAACATATTTATTGTAAAAATTTACCTTCTCTTTATATGATATATATTAAATTTCTTTTGACAAAATATTAAAATATAAGTACAGTAATCTATAGATGGTGTGAATAAATAGGTTCCTATAAGTTTATAAATTCAAGACACAAATATACTTAAATGAACTAAAAAAAATTACATTACAATATTTAATTAAATAGTCACATTGATCTAAATAGTTCATTTTTATTTTGGATTGCTATCAATAGTTCCAAGAACCCTAAATTCAAACACTCGTACGAGATAATACACAGTGAGTGAAAACTATTAACAAAAAATAATGTAGTATATAATAGTAGGCCTACGCTCCGTTCAGGGTGCAGATTGTGTAGGGCGCCTTACAGTGTACACAGGTAGGCTTCCTGTTACGCATGAGTGAAGGAGGATTTGCCTAGCATGCCATCTTATAGGCAACAAAAAGTCTGTTCAACGTAGAAATTGTTTTTTGTAAGGCCTTTATCGCTACCAGAAAGCTATTATATAATAGGATTTTGGTAGGAAAAAAAGACCTTTCAGAGAGTAATTCCTACCGTGAATGCAGTATAATCTCTGCTTGGGTGTTACTGCAGCCCTTCATACAGGTGTGTTTAGGACTGTATAGCTTACAGTATATTGACCACACTGCTGTGTATTGGCCATCATACAGGATACTTTACTAGGTTAGAGTTACTCTTTCCATCCCCACTCCTGGCCACGTGATTTTAGACGTTAAACTCGTAATATATGTAATATATGCCCCTTGGTCCGCCTATATAACGATCCACTCCGAGCCACCTTGTGGGATATTTCATACCCCTTGGTCCGCCTATGTAACGAGCCACTCCGATTCACTTTGTGGAATATTTCATACCCCTTGGTCCACCTATGTAACGATCCACTCCGATTCACTTTGTGGAATATTTCATACCCCTGGTCCACCTATGTAACAAGCCACTCCGAGCCACATTGTGGGATATTTCATGCCCCTTGGTCCACCTATGTAACGAGCCACTACGAGCCACATTGTGGGATATTTCATGCCCCTTGGTCCACCTATGTAACGAGCCACTCCGAGCCACATTGTGGGATATTTCATGCCCCTTGGTCCACCTATGTAACGATCCACTACGATCCACCTCAAACATCGATATCCCTGTCACTAGCAGTCAAGTCTAACACGAGAGGGATGCTTTAGTCCATACGGCCACCGTAGTAGTAGATTGTATTCCTTTGACAAAATGTTTATTGAACTAAAAATTTAAAATTGGTGAATAGTTACATACTTTTGGATGCCTACGGTTGATATTCTCCTTATCAGCACAACTTACCAGTGTTTTATCAAAACCTGTAAGCATCAGTTATACCAGTGTTTCATCAAAACCTGTAAGCACCAGTTATACCAGTGTTTCGTCAAAACCTGTAAGCACCAGTTATACCAGTGTTTCGTCAAAACCTGTGAGCACCAGTTATACCAGTGTTACATCAAAACCTGTAAGCATCATTTATACCAGTGTTTCATCAAAACCTGTAAGCATCAGTTATACCAGTGTTTCGTCAAAACCTGTGAGCACCAGTTATACCAGTGTTACATCAAAACCTGTAAGCACCAGTTATACCAGTGTTACATCAAAACCTGTAAGCACCAGTTATACCAGTGTTACATCAAAACGTGTGTGTACACACGTTCAAGGATTTCCGCAAGCTGTGGGTAAAGCAGATTGAACAACTTTATATTTATGTACGGCAAAGTACGTGGTAATAATTGATATTCGTTTTGGAAACTTTATTATATGATCCATCATGCGCAATATTACGCAATTGAAATGTAATGCTTTAACTTTTGAGATTAGATTTTATATTATAAAGAACTAAACAAAAAGCTAATTTATAAAATATTGTGCCTAGTAGAAGTGTTCATTTTTAAGTTTTATAGATTTTGAATTAAAATTAAAATATCAACTGATCAATCTCTCTAAAGCTGAAAGTAGATATATCCGGTAAAAAAGAACCACTTCTAGATGAGTTGGAAAACTGAAATTTGAGGATATTGCCCCATATAACCAGAAAAATAAAAAATATGGGAAAGTTAAATATAGGACTACGGGGATTGGGAATGATTGGGGGG
>CABFWB010004445.1:12564-35794 GCA_902151455.1 Timema bartmani
GGGGGTTATTATTAGAACAAAACTTTTTAGATGAAGAAGAAAATTAAAATTTTGCAAGAAGCTAAGGGACCACTCTGAATAATCCAAAAAAGTCTGAATACCCTAAATTTATAGAAGGGGCTCCAGGAAATGGGGGGAAGAAGGTCGAACAAAAAAATAACTGCTAGGTTCGTAGAAAATCTAAATTTGACAGGCAGGTAGGACAACTCCAGATAACCGATTACATTTTAACATTTGAAAATTGACCTTTAAGGGGGATAACGTGGGTTTGAAAGTTTTCGAAATTCCCCAATGTATATTTTATACCATCAGATATAGAGCCTTGAATTTTAAAATGAAGGTTTCTTTATAGAATTGGGTGAGATCTTTTGAGAGATTTTCAAAGGTCAACCCCTAAGAGAGTGGAGAGGGGGAGAAAGGTGTGTGACTCACTGACTCACTGACTCACTCACTCACTCACAACCCCTGTGCCAGGAAACTTGAGATGTTTCTTGGCAGAAAGGTGGCGGGATTTCTCTATATAACTAGAAATATATGAGATTGGGGAGTTTCAAAATTGGGCTCCAGCAAATGGGGAGTCCTATAGTTATAAAAAAGGACTAGTTAGATGAGTAAAATTAAAATTGGGCAGAGAGGTAGAGAAACAACTACAGATAACCAAATTCGTCTTAAAATTTGAGATTTTAAAGAAGAAGCTGTTTTGATTGGGGTGATGTGCTACAATTTCCAAAACTAGTAGAAACAACTGCTTTTATGTGTGGAAGAAATATGAATTTTGGCAAGAAGGTGTGGAGACCACTCTAAATAACAATAAAAAAACTGATCTTTTTAATGTAGAAAGTAGAGAAGGAAAGGAACGGTAAGGTGTGTTAAGTAAAAAGAAAAAAATATCTTAGATGAGGCCAAAAATAGAAATTTGCTATTAATTATTTAGAAAGGGTCTTAAAAAAGGGAAAGGGGGATAGTAGATTAAAATCTTTCCAAAATTATGATAAAATCTTCTTTTCGACATGGAAGACAATTTAAATGGTCCATTTTTTTAAAAGGAACACTTCCACAATAACCATAGAAGCTTGAAAGTTTGGAATTTAAAAATTCGGGGGTGTAAAATGGCTAATGTAAAAAAACAAACTTCTATATGTGGTAGAAAATTTAAATTTTCTTCAGGCAGACAAGAAAATTCTGAAAATAAAAGGATACAAAAATAAAAGATTGTCTTAAAGGGTATTCATTAGCATTGCGATAACAATGCTAAAGATCAAAGGATAAATTAGCGTCTATCTAGCAGCGACATAGTAATTAAAATAAACAAATTCCTGTGATACAGATAGGTGGATTGTGAGATTCTTTGGAAATAATGAGGTTTATTATTCAATATGTTTCTTTAACAGACGATATTATCTATGTATGAGATGGTTTTTTGGTAAACTGTGATGCTCTTTTATTCAAAATATTTTATGTAACAATGTCTGTTAATGAGCTGCGTTTGTTTGTGTACCCAGGTTGTTAACAAGATATTATTTTGTCTTAAATATTTAATTTATTAATTACTATGATTGGTTTATGATTCCCATAGTATCTCAGGATTGTACACAGAATTTGATATATATTTGATATAATTTTGGTCAGGCCCACCAGGGGCTCAAACCAACCCCTGTAGCAGGGTGAAAGTGTCGGCTCCCCTTTCTCTGTAATTTTTTATTTCAGTGGTGGTGAAACCTTATTTTTCTAGGGGGCAGTTGGCAAAAAATAAATATATTTGGGCGGCCTATGGACCCTCCCCTATCAAAAGTTTCAAAAATATTCATTGTGTCCTTCATCTAGAAATTTTTTGAAGACTAGTTTCTTCTATAATTTATTTGTAGAGCTCCCGCCCCATACACGTTTGAAATTTGAATGCCCCTAGAAGCTATTTGGAGTGTTCTTCACCTAGAATCAGATAACTTTTATAAAAGCTATTTTAAGTAGTCTCCACATGAAAATATTTTGAAAATTTGGTGATTCTAGAAGTTATTTGGAGTGTGCTCTTCTGGAAAAACTTTTGAAAATTAAATGTTTCCTGAAACTATTTAGCAAATTTTGAAAAATTGGATGCTCTCAGAAGATATTTTGAATTTTCTTCCAGTGGCAATTTTGATTGGGTGATATCTCTAAAATATATTTAGAATGGTCTTCTCCCAACTAAATTTTGAAAATTGAATGTCTCTAAAATAATTTTGAGCCATCTTTCAGCTTTATGTTCGATAATATCTGAGGGGAGTGAGCTAAATCTATAAGGGGGCAAGTTTATTCCGGTCAGAGGGGGACAAGTTCTTTCCAGAGGGAGAATGCACCCCCCTGTTTCTCATCTCTTACTTTAGTTTGGATATTTTTCCAAGACTCTTCTGTCACTTTTACAAAAGAAAAGTAATGCACAAAAATTAATACCTAGCTTAACTGAATACTGAAATGTCACGCACACGAAGGATTATTAAAATTGATCTTTATTTACTACCCAACACTCTTCATGTGCCAAATTTAGTTTCAATACAAAAATAATAGAATACGTGGAATTTTCAAATACTTTGATACTAAGGAAAAGATTGGAACGAACCAATGATATAATTGAGAAAAATGCTAGTAAGTTTCTCTGGAGGAAATTCCATCAGGTAGGGTTGGCATATATCATTATTAAGTATGGATAAGCATTTTATTGATTGTCATTCACATTTTATTTTGAATTTTTTCATCTTCTACATTTTTTCCAAGCTTGTGAATCAGGAGGATCTCCCTTAGAAGTACCGGGCCCTGTACCACGGTACCAATAGTCCCTCCCCCCTCGTGTCGGGCCTGGCTTTGGTGCTGCTTAGCCTTGCGAAGAAAGGCTTCAAAGGCTATAATATATAAACAACAAATAAATAAAACAAACATTTTGCTTACAGCTGCAAGTGTTGTCAACCAATGTATGAAAGCACGTTATTATTTGGGCAATAGCCGCGGTTTGATTTATTTCCACTCCATCTTCCTCCATCTCTTTGCAACACCCACCAAGTTGACGCTGTCTTGAGGGGTCGCCGCCCTGCCGGCTGCTGATAACACTATACCACCCACCCCTTCATCCCTTGCCAGGGGAAGGAAGATTTATGAGTTGTAATCGAACCACGCCCAACATTTTGCCACCTCTTTCTTAGCAGTCCCATTCTGGTTTGTTCTCTTTTATTCCTATCCTCTTTCATTTATCTGCCTTCCTTCAAGGTAAAAACTCGTAGAGAAAGCTACAAGGCTCAATCTGAACCACACATGTCGGCCAGCTTTTGAGTCAATTTGACCGGCTGGCGAATAATTTGTTGCATTACATGACCGGGTTTCACTAATCAACAATTGATACAGGTATGTAATGATGAAAGCAACTTTAGATATAGTTGCGGCACCATCGTACATACTTTGTCTTACATCATATCATAGCTTGGCCAACAATTTCAAAAATGGGTCCTCACTAAATCACTCCTAAGTGTTTCTCAGAAAAACAAACAAATTATCTTGTTGATTACAATAAATCTTTCCGGTATGCGATGATATACCATCTCTTTGTTTATTTTTTATCAAATACATTAATTTAGGGGTGGATCCTTTTCTGTGGCCACATGGTCTAAAGCGTTACTCTCGTGTTATACTATATACTAGACTGATGATGACGGAGTTTCGGGTTCAAATCTCGGTCGGGAGTTCTGCGGGTGGCTTTTTCAAAAGGGCTTTCTACTCTCCCCCACCTAAATACGGTTACTCTTAATATAAATTCAACCTTCCTAATCCCTAACTCATTAGAGTAATTAGTACTTATGCGTAGCTTGAACAGTTAATTAAACTCAGTGATAAAAAAATATTTAAAAAATAATAATGGTTTACTTACGACAAATTAGAGAAAAATTTTAATTCTTCGAAAATTGGCCTTGAAGATTTAGTTCAAAATGTGTATCTGATAATAGTTTTTATGATAAATAAGGATAAGTTATATTTCTACAAATTGAAAATAATTCTACAAAAGTTTAGATACAAATTATTTTTGTAAATAAGCAATTTGTTAAGAATATTTGAACAGTTAGGTTTTAAATGTTTATATAAATTGCGGTCATTGTTTGTTTTTATGAGGAAAACCTTTTTAAGGGTAGTTTATTGAAAACCTATTTTAGAATATTTTCTTTCTAGCCATAATATACAATATGAAGAATGAGTGCGATTGTGTCAAACTATTTATTTTTGTGTATTCATCTTAAACCTATTGATTAACTGCAATCATTCCTCAAACATCTGTGCTCCCAGCTTTAAATAAAAAGCACTATAGAATATTTTTTTAGCATCGCCTTCGTACCAATTACATTAATGGGTTAGGGATTTAGAGGAAATGCACCCGAATTCACACGGAAGGAGAGTGGAAAACAATTTAGACCACCCACAGTGTACTCGACCAGGTTCGAACCCTGATCTTCTTGTCTTCAACAGTCTAGTCCTACACGAGATTAGCGCGTTAGGTCACCGAAGCGGGCACCCTATAGAATAAATAAAATTAACAATTTCATATTAAACTATAATATTTTCTTAAAGCATTACGGATTATGACTAATTAAGTTTAATTTGTTGTTATTTCAAAATAACTGATTTGTTTGCAAGACTTGCATATTTGCAACCCCTGTTCTAAGACTCGCAGATCTGCAGCCCCTGTTCTAAGACTCGCAGATCTGCAACCTCTGTTCTAAGACTCGCAGATCTGCAGCCCCTGTTCTAAGACTCGCAGATCTGCAACCTCTGATCTAAGACTCGCAGATCTGCAACCTCTGTTCTAAGACTCGCAGATCTGCAACCTCTGTTCTAAGACTCGCCGATCTGCAACCTATGTTCTAAGACTCGCAGATCTGCAACCTATGTTCTAAGACTCGCAGATCTGCAACCTATGTTCTAAGACTCGCCGATCTGCAACCTATGTTCTAAGACTCGCCGATCTGCAACCTATGTTCTAAGACTCACAGATCTGGAACCTATGTTCTAAGACTCGCCGATCTGCAACCTATGTTCTAAGACTCACAGATCTGCAACCTATGTTCTAAGACTCGCAGATCTGCAACCTATGTTCTAAGACTCGCAGATCTGAAACCTGTTCTAAGACTCGCAGTTCTGCAACCTGCTCTAAGACATCACTCTCTCAATAGATTTGACTGTCACTGAGGGTGATAAGAGGTAAGTATATCGGTCGGATGTTCTTTGAGTAATTTTACTGGATAGTTTTACACTCTCCCTCCGCGTAATATCCTGTCAATTTCCTCTAAGCCCCACCTTATTAATCTCTAGCGCTCAAGCGTATTAGCTCAAATGCGTATAACAAGAAAGGCGGTGAGAAAACATTTCTTAAAAATTGGCATTTAATTTCTTTATTTGTTTAGTTAACATTTTCGTGACTTTATTTGGATCTTATTTTAATTATTTGGGCTTTACATAACCGACTAATTATCAGCACATGATTTACAAACTTGACTGATTATAGAATAGACACAGCACTTATTATAATCGTGTGAAGGAAATACCAAATCTAAACACTAATTATTTGTTTTGTAATACCGAGAATCAAACTCAGAACCTTACATTAACAGACCTGCTACTGACTTAACTAAGGTGTCTAGGTTCCAGCTTAGAGCTAAAATGTCAATACCATTGTATTTTAAAACATGGTGAATAACAAGACTACTTACTTGCAGCATTACAATACAATGCAAGGCATTGTTGTTTTTCCTAAAGCTACAATGGATGTTAGCGTATAGCCCGAATGGGTAGTAAGACGCGTTACTAAAAAAAAGAAGACATTACAATGGATGTTGGTTTAACTAATAGCGATAGTGCTACTTTTAACAGCCTCCAGTGCCAATACTAGCTATCAAGATCTAACTATCTCACCTGAAAGGACAGCTTGTAAAGAGTGAGTTTTAAAGACGTTTCACCAGCATTTTCCGAAGAAAGGATGGGTGACCTTATTACATGTCACCATCCCAATCCCCTATTGAATCCGACCTATAGAAGGTTTGAGATCCGACCTTCACCAACACTCTCCGAAGAAAGGATGGGTGACCTTACTACATGTCACCAACCCAATCCCCTATTGAATCCGACCTATAAAAGGTTTGAGCTCCGGCCTCCCAAGTCAAACTGACTTGTGTTATAATGCACTGACACAACTATGAGCTGTGAAATAAGTATTTCCTCCTCTTGACGCATCGGGTAATTTAGGTGTCAGTTTGTTGGAAATTACGACACATCTTAACGAGCAGTTTCCGTGGACTCAGTTTGGGAGGTATATAAAACCAGAGCAGGTGCTTTCAGCATTGTTAGCTTTCCTAAAGGATAAATGGGCACGAGCAAAAATATATTATGGCACAAATTTGGAAAGTTTTTACTCTATTCTTGAAAAAAAAAAATCTTCAAAAGAAAACATTGTTTTTGGGAAAATATACCTTGAGTGGCAGTAAATTGCGTAGCACTAATAAATATATCTATGTATATGTAGTATATATGTTTTATATGTATATTATAGATGCAGCAGTTTTAAAGCCTATTTAAGACATTTTGATTATGACGATACTACCCAACCTAGCAAAATATAATCTTGGTAGACGGATGGAAGGTTAGGTTTGGTTAGGTTGGCATAACTGTTAAAAAAAAAGATCATGCCTATGTCTCTCAGTTAAGTATATGAAGTACGATTGGATAAAGGGAAAGTGAAATAAAATCATTCTCTTTTTAATAAATAAATCAATCACAAAATGTCTTAAACACTATATTTTTAGTGAATACTGTGGGACTTTTAGGTATTAGTGTCCCTGATATGGTCCTTTGCCTAATTTAACACTTAGGTATGTTGAGCTGTGCACCCCTGGAAAGGTCACTTGCAGTCAGCTATGGCTGATAAATCAACTTGGGCAGGTAAATACCAACCATATTAACGGTTTAAGTTTGTAACTAATTATTACTAACTGAGAGTGCCAGTTTAACTGGGAACTGCGTCCGTCCCAAAATAAAGCGGATGTCAGAGTATCTAGGTGCCATATCGATTCTCGGTATCAAACCTATATTCCCTTAAGATGATCCAGTTAAAAATAATGCACGAGGTTGTATTAATATCAAATTCTCTCACTGTTAGGCGAGTTCCATTGCATGGGTCCTGTTTGGTATTAAGTTCCAAAATGCCATTATTATATTGATTATTTTTAAGTTAAACTTGTGTGGCAGCATTCACGAGGTCATCGATCTATTTTAAAATTAGAATTGAGTAGTTATATTTTTCCTACACATTCTCACAGTTGACTGAATCTACAATGATGTAACAAATGACTTCTACTTTCAAATTATTCAATTCTGCACCTCCTCGTTTGTTTTAGCAGATTCGTTATTACGTCGACACAGGATGATGGCGTAAGAAAATCTTTAGATATCGGCGGCTGGGCTATTTCCAAATGTTTTGTGAACTATCGAGCCGTGAGTAAACTTTTCCTCTGGCACTTCTATTATATTTTTATTCAAGCTTTGACTTTTATCAGTTATTTATCTACTAATTCCATTAGCCACCCATTGAAATTACTGTCGGTTGCCAAGGAATTATTCTTTAACTTGAAAATGTTAAGCTTCATCCTCAACCGAGAGTGAGCTTTTTCTCTCCAATGAACTTGATGAAGAACTGAGACACCACCTAACAGTAAAGCTTTTCTTCCAATTGGGAAATGACTAGACATAATATTTTGCAACAATTGATTGACTTTATCCAGTGCAAGGATCGGTTCATTCACTCGTCCTATATGTGCAGTTTAGCTTCTCTTGTGACATCTACATCGTCTGATGTCACCTTGATGCTGGATTTTGGTGTCCTTACCTGGTAAAGATAGTTTGTAAGGCGAGTGGTAAATGCAAACATCCTAAATAAGGTTTTTTCTCGACGTTCCCGTAGTTGAAACATAATATGGCCAACAATTGCTACTCTCACTATTAACATTTTGAAGATTATGTTGGAGAAGAATGGCGCTCAACATGCCGATCTGTGACCAACCGTCAAGGCGAATGAAACAATAAACATTTTAAATAAAAGTATTCAATAATCGCTTGGACCCATAAACTTTTTCCAACCTTTCCATTGATTCTTACGGATAAATTATAAACCAATATGACATTTACTCATCATATTAGATGAATAAGGGACTAGGATGAATAAAAGGATATGTATTCTAAATAAATGTAATCAATATTAACATAAAGCCAACACCTTTTACAATCAATTCCTTCGATCCTTATGCATACTTTCTAGACACAAATGTGTGTTACTCATCATCCTAGAGGATTAAGGGACTAAGATGAATAAAGTAATATAAATTCTGAATGAATTTATTCAATATTAACATAAATCCAAACTTTTTTCTAACTAAAGCCATCGATTCTTATGTTTACTTTTTAAAAACTAGGTAATGTTCTTTTTTTTTCATCTTAGAAGAATAAGGGACAAAGTGGAATAAAATAATTTATATTTTAGTTAAATTCATTAAATTTTCATGGTGGATTAAATATCAAAGCTATTATATTTGTTAATTATGAATATATGAAGATAGAGATATAAAGTTATTTAAATTAAAAAAATGACACTTGAACACGGAAATCGAATCCGGGACCTTTGGCTCAGTACGTCAATGCGCTAACCACTGAGCTATCCAGGTATCATCCCGTGTTCAGGGTCATCATTCACTCATATTTTAAGGTGGAGTCTGTGATGGACATGCGGAGAGCATCAGCTACAAATATGTGATCAATTAAGTCATGAGCTCTCAGATAACGCAGCCACCATCGACTATTTCCGCGTGTCCATCACAGACTCCACCTTAAAATATGAGCGAAGAATGACCCTAGGCGTGGGACGATTCCTAGATAGCTCAGTGGTCATAGCATTGATGTATTAAGCCAAAAGTCCCGGATTTGATTCCCGTGTCCAGGTGTCATTTTTCAATTTAAACAACCTCATTAAATTTTCGCTTGAATTTATAAACCTTTTTTAGGAAATGCTATTGATGCTCATGCATACTTTCTAAACATTAATGTTCATAGGCAGTACTCATAATCTTAGAGGATGCATACTTTCTAAACATTAGTATTCTATAATCGCCATGTTAGAGGAATAATGGACTAATGAGAATAAAATATATTATATTATTGACTTAATGTATATACCCTGGGTTTTAGGAAAAGGAAAATGAAAAGAAAAACTCTCCTCCATTTAAACTCTTTCCTAACTCTACCCACATACTCCTTCCTTATATGTGTCAGCTGGATTGACCGTGCCTTGGAGCTAATGCTACACAATTTTCGTTGCATCAATCCATGAATTGTGTGAACGGTTGAACCCAAGCTCTTGGATATAGTCCCTCTCTTCACAAGGTGTACATCCAGCCAAATGCGATGTTTTCTCAGCATCTGAGTGTGGAATTCTCTAAGGATAGTTTTATCCTTTTTATAATCAAGCAAGAACATTCTAAGACTAGTCTTTATGACCTTACGTATCTTTAACAATTTCACTGACCAGTTTTCAGTACATTCCTTAGCGAAAACGTCCTTATTCCTGCTGATGCAGGTGATATCACTGAGTTTAAACTTTATCTGTATTGGGTCAACCATTTTGGAATGCAAGTAAACAATATGTAGAAGATTATCATCCTTAATGTAGATAGTTCTCATCGTATTAGTCGAGTGTACTTTCTAATTACACTCATAAAGTGAATAATAAATTATATCAATCCTGTGATACGATCCTTTAACTGTAAATAGTCAACATTATGTTATTCAAGAGTTAGGTTGAATCATTTTACGATATTAACTTTGATATTGTTATATGTATAACGATGATTAATTATCTTCATTTTCATGAGAGCTTTGATGTCAACATTATACATTTATTTTCCATGATCGGTATGCAGATGTCAAACCACTGGGAAATCATTTCCAAATACCCGTTGAAAGACGTGCATCATAGCAACAAAAACTTTATTTCCTGTCTTAGCCTTTATAGATACAGTCAAGGCAAGTTTACAATAAACATTGAGGACTAAAAGAAGGTACATGTATTCTTTATTCGATCTAGAGTATAATATAATCTCAACCAGAATGGTCGGGCAGTCCACTTAAGCTAACATGTATTCTTAAAAACGTCGTCATGCTGGATGTTCACATTCACGTGCGATTTTCTCCTTGACATACATAAATATGGGATTATAATTATTAAATTAATAAGGCTTGTCAATAAGCACAGAATATTTAGAGGCCCACCAAAAAATCTACAGGCCCACTTTTCTTACCTGATTTACTGCTTAGAGCCAGGCCGGCGTGATTTGTCGACAAACCAGTTTTGAATGCATTGTGTTGAGTCAAAGGCCCATGGTCCATTCATAATAATAGTAATTAAGTTGTTTGTTGTTTCAATTATTAGTATGCTTCTGTGGTTTGATTTTATTCAATTCAAACAGCTTAAGTGAAAAAACTCTAACTAACAAATTATCGTCCAGCTGCAATATTCAATGTAAACAAACCTTTGAAATTCATAAATACATTTATCTAAGAAACACAATGTAACAAATTTTATCTTTAAGCTAAGAACGATATCGCATCATTTTCAGAATTTGGCAATTTCCAAATTGTCAATATTTTTAAACAAAAAATAGACCATAACTTTCTTAGAGTAAATAAAATCAACACATTTAATACAAAATTTAATAAAATTAATTATCAATCTCGTGTTTCAAAACACTCTTCTTTTTAATACAAGCAACATTACACACGATTCCGACAATTGTCACTCAACGCAACGCTACCAGATGTGCTGCGGCTCACGGAGAAAATGCGCCAAGTTCGAGCTAATACATAAGTGTTATTGGCATCTTAGGCACCCGCGGAAATAATTTATAGATCCGAGGCGTGTGGGCGTCTGCTATCTTGCATCCTTGACATAACTAGTTTATAGATTGATGCCAGCCTCCAGTAAACTTTCAATTATTGAAACGATCTTTTTCTCACGGGACAAGTGGCCTGTTCGTGATGAGGCGTGCAGGAGTCACAACCGATCATCCAGCTCATTAGGATCATTCCAATAGGTATAATTGGTTCCTTTTTGTCCCTCAATCTTGAAAGTGTCTTTTCCTTCAAGCTCATCCTCCCATTTAAAAATAGGTTAAATAATGCGTAGATACTTGGTCCCTACACGCGACTTGAAACGTGCAAAAGGTTCATTCCTAAACCCATGTGCATTTGTCTCTTCAAGCTTCAAGCTTCAAGACACTCCTTGGTATGATGGGATGACTCTATTCTGAAGAGAAATTCCAATAGACCTCGAGGGTTTTACATGTCCATCATAACGCACGCCGGAAGTTATATCTGAACTACCACGTGGGGTATGAAGGTAGGTATCCATGAGGTGTTTGGTAAGCATTTTTTCAGGTAAATCATTCTCAGGTCTCTCATATTTTGAAGCGTATCAGGTTCAGATCTTCAAGTAACAATTGTTTATGGTTCAGATATTGCTGCCACCCTCTTCACCATCTTCACCATCTTGTTTAGTGCTATCGTGATAGGTTTAAAGGTTTCCTTCCCAACAACATCAGACTTGCATCATGTAGTTGTTTATAATTTCATTTAATAAACAAACTCATCTTCATTATAATTATATTCAGCAACCTTCTTTGAAATTATACATATTAGTAATGTCATGCATGATGAATGAACCTTACAATATGTTTAAACATAGATTATATATATCCATACGTTTAGCATTAGAGGTATTTCCAAAACTCTCCCAATAATGAAATACATTACAGCCCCTTCTGACACCTTAAAAATAGTGTGCTCTTCCAATAGTTGAGTTCTTGAACCTATAGTCAGTACCACCAGTCAAATTTAAACTGTCAGTAATCACGTCCACATAAAAGTTATCTCTTGCATCAGAATCCAGTGTTGAATCTCCAATATTGCATAATACTAATTCATCATAATGGTAATACCAATCGTTGATCATGACTCTAGCAGATAAGATGTTTCTTTCTATGTTACCGTACAAGCCAGTATAAATCATCTGCTTTGAGCAACAAACTCTTCCAACCATATCATCTGTGGGACACTAGGAATCTATAAATGCAAGATGACCTTCGTGCCAGCAACATTTCCAATCCTTTCCTACTGATTCCTTCATAGTTTGCAGTATGGTTCTATCCTTCTCTTTACTCTAAATCGAAGCATCTATACGTTTCAAGATTGTATAATCAATGCTAGTGGGAGAAATTATCTGTTAGTTACTATATATAATATACTTCATATCGACCAGGCCTTGTTACAACCACCCTTCCTTCAAACCAGTTTATAAATGTTTAAAAGACGTCTAAATCCTTTACAGAAATGTCCTTTTAGGGTCAAAGTCAGATTTGATTAGGGCCCACTACTGTAGAAACCATGACCAAATTTTGATAAGGATGGCACGACGTAGTTTCTTCAACTGAGAATGTGTATATAATAATCAGATTTGATGAGGGTATCTAACCCTCTCCAGTACTGTCATTCATTAATCTCGTGATCTTTACTTAGCACTAAAAATAATGTTTGTGCTTCCAGAATAACGAACAAATCTCCTTAAAATTCTGAAACATCATGTCGGTATTCACACGGTCATCACATACATATCTGAGGTTCATGTAATTCATTCTGAAAAGGATGGATAGGCTGCCACTACCTCTTAGTATCTGTTTAGGTAGGTATTAGAGAGTATTTCTGACATGTATATTATCAGTCATTATATCTGCACATACTGAAATAAGCTTGTAATATCGAGAGCTACAAGCAACGTGATCAAATATAAAAACAGAGTCAGATTTTGCCTTGGTGGGTCAAGATATTTCATCGTACTATGGAAAGTAGCCAATCCCATTCACGGGCCCTCAAGGCTATGATACATAAATATCTTAGACTACCCATTTATTTATTGGAAGAAGATCCTGATATCCTTATTCATGATCTTTGTTTGTAATATGATATTCTTCTCAATTTACATGGCAAGAATGGATCATTGTACAGTACACAGGGTCATACGTCTTAATGGACTAGGTTTATAGTACTAACTCATATCCTTTATCCAGTTTTCTATCATATTTTTAAACTCATTTGCATGATACGATTTAATCATGATTTGTAATATCATACTTCCTGTCACGTATTCTTACATTAGATGATCAGAGTAGACTCTTTTCATAACTGTATTGGCTGGCAAGAGGATGAAACAAAATGTTAATATACATATTCCAATTATTATAAACAATCATAAGAGCTAGATAGAGTCAATGCTTAGGGAAACCGGAGCTATACCTAAGGCTGGGTTTCTGAACTTCTTTGGGACACTAGTGTCCTTATGGGAGGGGGCCACTAGTGTCCTTATGGGAGGGGGACACTAGTGTCCTTATGGGAGGGGGACACTAAGTGTCCTTATGGGAGGGGGCCACTACTTCCACCAAAGGCCAGAAAAAGGCGGAGAGAGAGTCTCGAGCTACCCAGTGATGATGTCATCGGTGACTAATAGGGATACGTGGTTCCAAGTTCCAAAATGCTCACTGCTTGTTCTGGAACACGTGGCTCCACCAGGAGGGTATGCCCGCGCGTGATATTAGAGGATTCCTGTTACAAGGTGCTTGCTCCCTCATCATTCGCAAAGAGCCCCATCGTTCGGATAGCCATTCGGCCTTGTGTGGTGTCTGTGAAAAAAGTCTCTGGCTTATATTTGCTTTGCTAGATGGGTCCTTTTGGTGTGGATATGGCATCAAAATCCAGTCACAAGAAATCCTCCAAGTCCATTTATGATTTCATATTGTTGACGTAACTGTTGGAAGGAATTTAGCAAACGACACAGTCATAAATATCCAGGTAGAAAGATTCAGTACCTAGAGGGATATTTTTTCCGTCTAGGGCGAAATACAATAAGCTATCTATAATACCTTTCTTGAGAGTATCTTACTGTTAACCCACATTGAACAATGATATGGACATCATACTTGAAACGAGATGTATAAGTAATGGTAGAAAAGGGCTCGCACTCTAGAATGTTGTTTGAAAATTAGCATAGTCCTCGTACAATTTTAAGAAGGAATCATTGTTTGAAATTCATACTAATATCTTCGTATGGCTACATAACTGAATTCAAGTAGAGTTTAGCTGCACGTAAAAAACAAGTATCAACAATACTTGTATCTCTATGCGTTATAATGCTGCGACCTGTATTTAGAGTGAGAATGACATAGAATGGTTTTTCATTCTAGGTTGACATTTTAATCCTGTAGTCCTTGCTGTGTAGAGGCAGGCAAGTTTGGGAGCTCGTATAGTTCCCACGATGGAAAGGGTATATTGATGATTCCTCCACGCTTGATTAAATTTAAGACGGTTAATATCATGAGTTTTGATATGCAGTACCAACAAAGGTATTCTACTTAGCTCAATTCTAGAAGGTGTCAAAAGCAACAGGGGCTATTTGCTGTAAATAATTGATATCTAATATTGATCGAATAGGTACTAGTTGATATTTTGCATGTACTAGTATTCGAGTATAGTCTTCAGTGAAAACTAGTATGAATCGTAAAATAATGCATATGTTAAAGATACCTGTTTCAGCATACATGTGTACTCCTTCTAGTCTCCATACACTAAGGCTCACCATTCCATATCGATGGAGAGTTCTTGAGCTGAGTCCAAATTCCTACATATCTAAATTTATCAGTCTCCACATCATTGATCTCATAAGAAATTCTTGAAAATAAGTTAAGTATAGAGCTATTGATCATTCTTGAAGTAACCTACTTCTTGCATCACTTGTATTCAGCGGAAGTGTTCTTTTGATATGAAGGTTAAAACGAATAGATAGTGTGTATAATCCTTCTTACTGAATATACGAGTATATCATAATATTATTCCCACCAGTTAATGTTTCAAGGATATACAAAACATAGGAATGATACTTAATTATGCGTATAGCTGAGTCGAATGCTGCAGTGTGTCCAAAGTTAATATTGTCGATGGCGTCATCCATTATTTTCGTAGAGTGTAGCTTAAGTATCCTAAAAATTGTCAACTACTCTGTGTTTACTCTTTCAATTACCTTTTCTCAACTAAATGAAGAGTGGGGTAGTGTCTAGTTTTATTTAGTACGAGTACTATCATTGATGCATATCACATGTAGACATAACTAAATAGTCTCTTTTCTAAAGGTGACCATATCTCCTCGTTGGTCTACTAATCGTACAGAGAGAGTCTCTACTATAACTTTCGTAGCAAGAAGGTATGTTATTTGGTGCATCCACTATCTTACAGACTAAAGGGACTGCCATGGTGAATTAGTACAGAGTTCGACTCAGTTATCCGCTAACGTAAGTTCCACACCATTTATTTCAGGGAGATGTGCGACCTTCCACCAGGCAACATGACTGCGTCGAAACCAAGCATAGATGCAAAACTATTAGTTTGGGTGAAGTCAAAATCCTCTAAACAGGGGATATGGATGGCTCTTTAAGGTGGTAGGATCACTAATGATTGGGAGTTTAACATCGTCTTCAATCACTTCTATATTATCATTT
This sequence comes from Timema bartmani, assembly GCA_902151455.1. Classification (NCBI taxonomy): domain Eukaryota; kingdom Metazoa; phylum Arthropoda; class Insecta; order Phasmatodea; family Timematidae; genus Timema; species Timema bartmani. The sequence continues at coordinate 28,212 of CABFWB010004445.1, forward strand.
AGTGTTTTCATTTCTTAGGTGATTGGAGGAAAGGTATATTATTTCCCTCCACTTGAAGAATTTAAATGTACGTACCTAAGCTCTATTTGTTTAAGTTTGGGTTCATTTAATATGAGGCATATATATATATATATATATTTAAAAGTGTTTAATTCATCATTTATTTTAGGTCAATTCAAGGCCATATCCAGCCAATAATTTTAGGGGGGCGGGGGGTTGATGGGCACATCCCCCAAATGCTGGAGGCTAGAAAAAATTATAAATGATAAACCACTCTAGAAGCTCTCTAAAGTGTTTTTATGCCAACATAGCCACCTAACTGCTGAAGGCTAGGACCAATTATAAATATTAAACACCTCTAGAAGATATCTGAAGTTCTTTTTATGGTAACACAGCCTCCTAATTTGTGCCTGTACCTTAATTTTGACATGGTTTAAACCATATAAAAAGCCATATATTTTGTTCATACACATTGGGGTGAGGGGGGGTTTGAACCCCTAAAACCCCTCTGACTACGGCCTTGGGTCAATTCAATGTTTTTTACCATTGAGTTCACAATATTCTATTTACCAAAACCTATTATTTGTTTAAAACGAGTATACAGACAAAGAACATTATTTGCAATGCTTTATAATTAATAACATAAAACCAACATACTATAACCTCACGGCCTGAATTGGAAGGCGTGTTTGTATAATATTGTGTGTTCTGGATTGTGAATGACAAAACGAGTGTTGAAGGTTGTTATTAGCCTGTAGACAAATAGAATAGAGGAGATGCCCACATAAACATTGTCAGCATTCCTTAGGTAGAAACCAGGCCAGAAGACAGGATAAGAAGTAGAGGATCCAACCATCGTGGCTGACTAATCAACATCGTAGTCAAGGGGTCACTCTGCCCGACTCGGGACTACATGGGCTAGGACGCCGGTTCATCAGTATTATTTGTGGTAGAGGGATACCATTTGAGCCCAGAGTACCGAGGTTTGGAAATTGTGTAGTGACCACCTAGGTGTTAGACAGGACAATGGTTATTCCTATCAACACCTCATTTTGTCACAAGCTTCCGAATATTCTTCATGTTCTTTCATCCAGATATCACTATCAACATCACATTTGTACCACAGATAGAAGCACTAATAAAAACCTTAAAAATCAAGTGTTTGTCAATCACGAACCCACAGAGTCATATAAACAATCACCTCCTCCTATCCTCGGCAATAGCACATCTTGACAGAGAACAGGCCCACGTTTTAAGTGTAGAAAGGGGGTGGTGACATTTTTTTAAATATAATAAATCACATTATTTTTTAAAGTAAGAAAACGCATCCCTACAAAAAAAATACAAGATAATTTGTGTCAACTGAATTCTTAGATTTTTTTCACTTATTATTCTCGAGTTGTCCAGAATGCCCTTACACATTTTCAAGAAAAGATAAATGAAAAAGTTACTGGTGGATGGATTTTATTTTATATTCGATTTAAATAAATATCTAGATAAATGGCGATTAGATAAATAAGATAAAAAGTATAGAACAGTTGAGAATTTTACTGAGCTTGTTTTGAATGATTTTAAATTCAACCGAAGTATTAGAAATACCACTTCGATAATCTTAATACTTTTATTAGTTTTAAACTTCACACATGCAAAGGAGACAAGGAAAGCTGTATAAAATATACTCTTGAAAGGTTTTTGAATTGAGGGAAATCTTGGTTTGCTAATGGGTAAAAAAAATTGGTGGAAACACACTAACTCATTTTGAAGATTTTGAAAACTAAATATATTGTAAAATCTCCCTTAGTAAACATGAAAAATCACACGAAGTCTAAATAATGAATATTTATATTAACATTATTTCATAAAATATTATACATTACTATTTTAGCCAACAAAGAGTAAAATTAAGACCTTTATTCCTTCGTAATTCATTCTTAACTTCTATCTTAAGTAAAGATGACATTATCCCTCCATACCTCATGAAAGATCCATTTTACGTTGCCACGTCTCTCTAAATAATGGTAGCAATATCTTCTTCCATTGAGAGGAGTGATTGAAAGATGGTTGGCTAAGCTTCGTCTCCTTTATTCTTTTATGAGCTCATTACTTTATACATTAACAAGATGTTATGAGATATTCGAAATGTTAAAGAGTGTATGTAATATAATCTTAGTCTCTCATAAAGACTTGAGAATTCGAAAGGAAGAGGATAATAACTTTCACAAAACTCATCTGCAGCTTTACGTATGGAGTCTCCACGGCATTGAATTGTTTGGCCGTCCTTTGTGGGATTAATATGAATTTTATATTACTCGCAGATATTCGAGCTCAGTCTCGTACAATGTGCGCAGAGCAAGGAATGTTATGACTACTAGTTTATTCCAAGCTCTCTCTCTTAACTCCAGTACATTCAAAAATTGAAGTCATAGACCATTGACCACCAAAGAAGTTTTTAGCTCATTAATCACAAACTATGGTATATATATACCATATATTTGATTTCTCATGTTCACTGATGTATGAAGCACCTACCTTACTTATTTTAACAATAGATTACGTGTTCTAACATACCCATTAAGTAAATGATTTGAACGACCTAAGTGATGAAGTGTTAATGCTTTACCCATCAAGACACACCTTTGTGCCTACAAAACTAAATCAATTTTTAATTGTGTACCTACCATTCACTAGAAATATAAACTACCAATGAATTATCATTTACTCTTAAGCTCAAAATGAGAATGAAATATAATATATTCTTTTAGATCTAGCATCTAGGTTACCCGTAAATTTTCGCACAACCGTGAAATTCATGCTATAGCAGAATACGCCAATTAAGTTTAAAATATATATTTTGAAAAAATATGGGTGTAGAACATAAAAAAAAACAGATAAGTTATTTCTATGAATTATATTAACAGCTTGAAAATAACCAGAGTGTGGGCTCGAAAGGACATATCCATATCGACCATCTATCAGAATTAAGATACAGTAATAATAATTCATTTAGTTTGTTAATTATAAACGTTTTGGTAATTATTATTATTATTATTATTTAGCACCGCGTCTTACTACCCGTTTGTTTCATACGCTTAAGTACTAATTACACTAATGGATTAGGAATTGGGAAGGTTGAACTTAGAGGAAGTGAACCCGCATTTGCGTGGAGGGAGAGTGGAAAACCATTCAGGAAAAACCACCCCCAGCTCACCCGACCAAGATTCGAACCTCGATCTCATCGTCCTTGGTGGTCTAGCTCAACACGACTGGCGCGTTAGCCAACTACGCCACCGAGGCGGGTCATTTTGATAATATTCATAGTAATTGTAGCAAGGAGAAATATGTGAAATTAATAATATAAGGAGAGAAATTAAATGTTACATTTATTTAAAGTAACTTATTTTATTCATTTAAATATAAATGAAGAACACATGGTGTGAGTAGGTACCACACAGCCTTACAGCAGGTCTATGAACACTATCTTACTAGAGAGGACGGGGGAGTCCACGAATAGGCGGGCCTAGGTATTATTTTGATGGAATGAGATTTGATGTACGAGGGAAGGGGACCCAAATCCTCTCTCGAGGGACCTCATTATGGAGGCAGGAGCTGAGATGTTCTGTCAGCCAAACGAACGAAGAGACTGCAAGGGTCTCGCCATTAGACTGGCAAAATAACGTCAAGACTAAGACTGAAAAGAAAAGAAGAAATAAAGACGGAAACGAGACAAGGGAATGGGTAAAAATCATGACAAGCAAAAGAAAAGTCGCGGTCAAATTTTAGTTCGTCCTCTTTTTTCCGTTCGGTTTTCACCTTTTTTCCCCCTTTCGTTTAAGTGTATGTACCCACGAGGACTCCTATTGGCAGTCGTCTCCGTCAGATGGGGAGAATATGGCAGTCGCTGTGGAATCTCGTACTTGAGGGTTGGCATATTGCCTATCCTCAGGACGGGGTGGAGGGGGTAGTTTTACTCAAGGAGGAAAACGGAGCTTCTAAGTGCGTGTTCTACACTACATCCATAGGGTCACGTTTAATAAAAGTTGAAGGACGTGAGGTGAATACATTTGTAGTAGCAATTATTTCTTAATAACCTCAACAGTACGCAAGATCAACGAGCCATCTCCAAAAATATAATAATAATTCACCTTGAGTTTTACGATATGGTGGTGCGGGGAAATAGATGGTAGAGCTCGAGAGCTGGATATTAAGTAATAGCCATTCTATAAAACAAGCTCTTTTTAATAACTAAGTGTATAATAGGTATGAGTGTATATGAAAAACTTATTCTATTTAAGGTAGGCTACAATCTGTAAATTATAAAGTCTCCTTTGATAGTCTATAAAGACTTGATTTATTTCCTTAAACATCCTCAATAAGTCGAAAACACTGGCCCATATTATTCCTTTTATCCATGACTAATATTATATTACATGTACATAATTGTGTATTTCTATCCATTGTTAATATAGTATCAAACAACTTTGAAAGTCAAACAAATATTCCAATGTAATTTTTAAACATTTTAAACATTCCACGTTCGTAGGTCAATGGTCACAGGAACAAACTAATTAATATCTTTCAGGCTACTAATATGTTCTAAAGGGAAACTACAGGCCATCATTCTTGGATTAACTCAGGTGGGGACGTGATATTTAGTCAGCGTTCTTTATATTTCTTATTCATGTATTTTAAGGTATTTGACAAGGCCGTAGCCAGCCAATAATTTCAGGGGGGGTTTGGTGGGCCCATTCCCCCCCAATTGACGGAGGCTAGAAAAAATTCTAAATAAAAAACTGTTCTAGACGCTATCTTAAGTGTTTTTTATGGCAACACTACCCCCTAACTATCGGAGGCTAGGACAAATTTTAATTATTAAACGGCTCTAGAAGCTCTCTAAAGTGTTTTTTATGGTAACATAACCCATTAACTGCAGAAGGCTAGGACAAATTCCAGATATTAAACAGCTCTAGAAGTTCTCTAAAGTGTTTATTTATGGCAACATAACCCCCTGACCACCGAAAAATAGGAACAATTCTAAATAATAAACACCTCTAGAAGCTTTCTGAAGTGATTTTTATGGTAACACAGCCCCCTAATTTGTACTTGTACCTTAATTTTGATATTGTTTGAACCATAAATAAAGCCATATATATTTTGTTCATAAAATTTCGGGGGGAGGGGGAGGTTTGAACCCCGAAACCCACCCTGACTACGGCCTTGGTATTTGAGTTCCGTTTATTTCTCCCTATTGTCTGTTTTAACGGCCTATTTAGGTTCAGGGTAGCTTGTGCCTCAGACTTTCTGCTCTACAAACAAATAACCTAGGTCCTAGACCGAGCTATTTACAAGTCATACTAATATTCAAGGACCACAAACTATAGCAGACTGTGCTCAGATAATATTATATGCTAACATGTGTTTTATCATTATCTTAAAAGGCGAATGTTTACGCACCTACTTAAAATTCACCTTTCCCCATCTGTTATATCAGAGTGAATAGATTTACTCGTTTTTAGCTAGAAATGGCATTTTAGCTGTTTTTTATGTTTTAAAATGACATAGTTTTATCAAACAGACACGAAAAGTATTTTTCTAAATACACTTAACAATTTAATATTGTAATTAAAAGTATAAATTCTATTTCAGAACCTGATATCGTGTATTGTCAATATATTTTCTTTTTCAAGTTCTACTAGATAATCTTTAATATTACTATTTTTCCCAAAATATGTGCAAACTTCCCCTAGCAAGTATAAATGAGGTGGCTTGGGGCGGGCAGTCCCCCCCACCTCTTTCTGCGGCGTACCACAAGTTATTGAAAGCTCTCCCCCCTCCCCGCTGTACGCAGTATGTGAGCATAATATCCGTCCCATTTACTCCAATTCCTTGTGAGATTAAACACGCAGTCCCGCCCCGAGCTACAATAATGTTTCTCCGCTCCAAGTTATCTGCTAAATATGCTGCTGAGTTCTGTCGGAGCAACAGCGGCTCATGTCCACTTGCTGCAGTTCAATACCGGAGCGTAGCATACAGCGTTATTTCTAATTAGGCTTCATACAAACACGGAGGGTGAATGTGTCAATGTCTCTAGAAAATAAACAAAAAACAACTTTTATTTACAGTTTTATGATCTTAATAAAATTAATTAAAAGTTGAAAGTATTTCATTTTTAACGACGTTTAACGTGAAATGTCACAGTAAGAATTTCCTCAAACAATAAAGTAATGTGTTAACAAGATCCTAACAAGACATTCTAAGATAACTGAACTTTGTTTTAGTAGTTTATAAACCTCATAACTGTCTTTCTGACATTAAATACAGCAGTGTTAGAATATATTCCTTCAGAATGACAATTATTGTGAACTACAAATCTCTCTAATGAGAAAACCATGCACCTTTTAGCTTTTCAAGGAGTAAACCCAAGTCTCTTGAAGATGGTTAGCACGCACTTTCTAAGCACAAGTTTATATCAGTAGACGATCATTCTGTTCGAACGAGGATCTTCTATACATGAAGCCAACCTCAATGACCATTCAACCAATTTAATAGACAATTGATCAAGGTCAATCCTAGATTATACTTAGGAGAGGTCAAGATAATATTTTAATAAATTAATATTTTTAACATTTTATTTTTTGTTGAAGGCACCAAATATGCTCTTTAAATTAAAGAACTTTGGTTATAAAATAAACCTTGTTGGGTACTTTGCTTAGCTGTATTCTCATCGCTAATAGAAAATACCACCATTTTTATTGAATTTTTTTTGGTAGTAAAACCTCAATAACATCAATAAGTATATTTAATTTGATTTTATAACAATTAAAATGTTAGGGAAGGCTCCCAACAATATTTATTTTAGGATTAAGGATTTTTAAATCAAGCGAGAATAAATTGTGTTTCCCCCCCAACCACCAAAAAGAACTCACCTGGACACTTTTAACAAGTTATGTGAGCTAGTTAAAAATATTGGTACATTTGTATGATAGGACAACTCACACAATTATATTTGTAGCGTACATAGGTGGGTCCTTAGTACGTACTATAAGTCATAGTACACATCAACCATTTTGAATACCAATAATAGCCCTACCAACTTCTGGAATTTCTCAAACTAAATTCACCATTTCAAAAATGCTACTCATGTTGACTGTCATCTTGACTCTTTTCTAATGTTGATCTTCTTTCTCCTCGTTACATAACGATCACCTACGAACAGGTAATCGAAGACGTTACTTGACGGTAATTACCGAGGCTGGTTTCATGGTGACAGGTGACGCTGACTGGCAGAGTCCAAACATGACGGTAATTACCGAGGCTGGTTTCATGGTGACAGGTGACGCTGACTGGAGAGTCCAAACATAACGGTAATTACCTAGGCTGGTACCATGGTGACAGGAGACGCTGACTGGCAGAGTCCAAACATGACGGTAATTACCGAGGCTGGTTTCATGGTGACAGGAGACGCTGACTGGAGAGTCCCAACATGACGGTAATTACCTAGGCTGGTACCATGGTGACAGGAGATGCTGACTGGAGAGTCCCAACATGACGGTAATTACCGAGGCTGGTACCATGGTGACAGGAGA
>CABFWB010004445.1:41456-59169 GCA_902151455.1 Timema bartmani
CTAATTACATTTTACAAACAGTGTGTTTATCGTAGCCAGGCTCTGGAGACATACGGTAGCTAATTACATTTTACAGACAGTGTGTTTATCGTAGCCAGGCTCTGGAGACATACTGTAGGTAATGACTCTTTATAAACTGTGTGTTTATTATAACCAGGCTCTGGAGACATACTGTAGGTAATGACTTTTTATAAACTGTGTGTTTATTATAACCAGGCTCTGGAGACATACTGTAGGTAATGACTCCTTATAAACTGCGTGTTTATTATAACCAATCTCTGGAGACATACTGTAGCTAATTACATTTTACAAACTTTTTGTTTATCATGATCAGGCTCTGGAGACATACCGTAGGTAATGACTGTTTACAAACTGTTTGTTTATCATAACCAGGCTCTGGAGACATACTGTAGGTAATGACGCTTTATAAACTGCGTGTTTATCATAACCAGGCTCTGGAGACATACTGTAGCTAATTACATTTTACAAACTGTTTGTTTATCATAACCAGGCTCTGGAGACATACTGTAGCTAATTACATTTTACAAACTGTTTGTTTATCATAACCAGGCTCTGGAGACATACTGTAGGTAACGACTGTTTACAAACGGTGTTTTTATCATAACTCCAGACAAATTCAGAGAAGGACTGAAAACAACTTGGACCAGTTTCAAGTTGTGAAGTAGCTTGTAGGAGTTGATAAACATATTTATAATTGGTTTTAAAATCATTCAAATAGAATAGAATTAACAATTAAAAGAAAATATTTGATCAAAAATAAGCCTATTTTATTAAGTTGTTATTAAATATTTTGTATTATTTATATGTATAAATTTAGGGTATATAACTTTTGACCGTTTTGAAGATGGACATTAACTTTGGTTACAAATACAGCATCCCTGGATAAGTCTTTGAATTAAATTGCATATAGTGGGGAAATATAACCTGGACACAGGAATATATGTAGCCATGACGAGAGTGATTTCTACCTTCTTGTATAGCGTCAACCATGTACGGTACAATTAAATACTGCACGAACGGTAGAATAAAACCTACTCTGGGTCACCACAGTCTGTGGCACAATGATAGCTCCAGGAGCCGATAAACTCACACGTCCATAACAGACTCTACTTTAAATTATATTTAACAAGGATTCTAAGAACGGGATGATCACTGGACAGCTCAGTGGATGAGCAATAGTCTGCCAATCTTAAGGTTCCTAGTTCTATTCCTGTGTTAATGACTATGAATGTCCTCAAGTTCTAGCTTCTATCTCACAGACAAGTATTTGGTTAATGGCCATTGACCTCCTTGAATTAAATATTTGCAAACTTAATCTAAACGTAAAATTTAATGTTTTTGAGAAATTAATCAAAAATTGTAGGAGTAAATTTTAATCATGTCTTGGTGAATATTAAATAAAGTTTAACAAATAGTCAAAAACACGAATAGTATACCATTAACCATTTAAATATAGAACATACAATTAGGTTAATTATCCCTTTTGTTTAAAATAAACATTAATATTAACAGTTTACGATAAAAAACACAAAAGTATGGGATTATACCTTGTAATTGACAATTATTATAGCATCTGATAAGAACTTTATTGAATATTTACTCCTCTAATAACCTATAAAATTATTTTGAGACTTATTGTAAAATACCCGCTTCAAGGGCCGAATGGTCTAAGGTGTTACTCTCGTGTTGGACTAACCTTCTGAAGACGTGGAGATAAGATTTTGAATCATGGTTGGATCAAATAAATTGTTTCCCACTTTCCTTCTACGCAAATGCGGGTAGATTATCTCTAAAATCTTCCTTTCTCATGCCTACCCTATTATATATGTGTATAAGCAGACTAGATAGTGTTGACAAAATATCAATAAATTCAACTCAAGAGGTGAAGATGATGGTATAATTTTAATTAATAGAATTTGATACAAACAGAAATAAATTAAAATATATTTGGTAGTAAATAAGTTAAATTGGTCGTAATGCCTATAATTAAAAACTCGTTCAAAAATATTTGACAGCAAACGCAGCCATCAAATAGGAGACAAAGACTAACTCTAAGAAATCAATCATATTCATATCGACTAACCATTCAATTTTTAACTATGCACATTACAACATATGTGACTTATTTACTATTTCTGTTTAGCTCAAATTATATAAATTAAAACTATACCATCATCTTCACCTTTTAATTAAATGTGTAGATCTTTTATAATAAATCTCAAAATAGTTTCATTGGTTGAGGATTGAACATTCAAAAACAGTTCTTATCAGATGTTATAATAACTGTCAACTACAAGGTATAATCTCAGACTTCTGTTTTTTTATCATTAATTATTATAATGTTAATATGTTTATTTTAACCAACAAGGTTTACTTGCCGAATTGTATGTTTTATCTTTCAATTATTATTGAATAGTATTCATGTTTTTGAATACTTGTCTGCCTATAAGTTTATTTAAAATTCACTAAGCTATAACTAAAATCTGCTTCAACAAATTTTTGGTTAATTCTCAAAACATTATATTGTATAACTCTCCTTATTAAAAATGTAAATATGTTCTTCAAAAAACTAAACGTAAAAGTTTGTTTGGAAGCGCAATAGTCATCAATTATTTCTAGATTATTGATCAATATTTTTATATATTTTTTAAAAGCCTGACTTAATCGAAAGTAAATTTTTGAATCTAACTTCGGTGTACCCAAATCAATATGTATTCTAATTTAAGTAGAATTATTATTATTATTATTAGCACCGCGTCTTACTACCCGCTCGTGTTATACGCACTTACGCTAATGTGTAATGGTAGGGTGATTGTGAGACGAAATGGAGGACCTACAGTTTAACGTGGAATCCGAACCACGGTGGAGGCCTGGCATTCCTCACATTCACAAGTTGTGATTAATACACGTCTTGTCAGAGGTGAAGGAAGGGTTTGGCAATCAGATAAATCTGTGCCGGGACCGAGGATTGAACCCCGGACTCTCAGCACAGAAGTCTGACACCTTACCCCTAGACCACCAGGTCACCGTTTTTAAGTAGAAGAATTGTATTATAAATATTAATTCTTTATAATCGGCATCCATTTATATTTATCAATTTATTCGAATGTTTTTAAATGGAAAGAAGATATAATTATTTTGACATTTGAAAATTTGAAAGGTTTACTTTTAAATTGTCCGAGATTCTCATTCCCTGAAGCTTCTGTCAAATATATAATTTTAATATTTTTTTTATTTATTAAGAAATAATTATTTGATGACATTTGTGGGGTCTATGTGTCTGTCCAATTTTTACTTTCTTGCTATCTTACAGGTAGAGAAAGTATTGTGATCGTAAAAAAAATCGAAATCGAGATTTTGATGAATCTCGACGTTTTATGACCCCCCAAATCCGAAAAAGTTGTTTTTGAATTTCCATCTATATGTCTGTCTGTCTGTACCTCCGATAGAGCCTAAATTATTTTACCGATCGGGCTAAAACTTGGTATCTAGGGTTTTCATAGGGTTTCCCCGAGGAGTTTTTGGAATTGGATATCCAACCCTAAAATTAGGGGTGGTTTACTGAAGGGCAAAGAGAGAAAAGACTGATTTTCTAAAAATCGGCGCTAACGATTTTGATTAAATGTCATTTAAAACATTTATAAATATTCTAAACAAAATGGCCACTCTCAATATTTCGGCAAAATGACTTTAAGGGGAGCCCTTAAAGTCATTTTGCCTAAATATTGAGAGTCTGCTATATAAATTCTCATTTTTACCATATCTCCGAAAATATTTGAGATATGAAATTACTTATCATCAAATATGTAGGTATATTTATAATACAGAAATTTTTTCGAAACTTATTTTTATAAAACCAATAACTTTCAAGCTATACGCAGATATATATATTTTTTTGTTTAACTTTTCAAACACTAAATGTTGCGTCCGTGAAAAAATCTAACCTGAAAGGTTGATGGCTGTCGACCCCCCGAACCCTAAAAAGTGGTATATGCAATGCCGTTTGTCTGTGTGTGTTTTTAACCCTAAAATTAAGAGTGGTTTAGTAAAAAGCGAAAAGAGAAAAAATCAATTTTCTCAAAATCAGCTCTAACGATTTTGATTAAAATTCATATCTAGGTGCTAATTAAGTTAACAAATAGAATGGCTATATCCTAAATTTCTCATGAAAATGAATTTTAGGTTACTTTACAGAAGCGGAAATTTCCGTATCTCCGCAACTATTTGAGGTACTAAATAACTTATCATTGCAAAATTGTAGTAGGCCCTACTATTAAAAATGAAAAAAGCTTTTATTTGAAATATATCTTTATGAAACCAACAGTTTCGCAGATATTGGTAAATATATTAATACAATTTTTCAGCTCTAGTTGTGAAGAGATTTTACTTAAGTTTTAACGCAATAATTCTCTAATTCTATAGAGTAAGTTGATAAATAAGTCTCTCAAAAAGTTTATGTTCTCTTTCCTTCAGCCTCTTAGGGGAAATGTTTTTACAACAATGATCTATCGCTATCATTTTAGATTCAATAGTCAATATTTACCTATTTTATTAGTCAAAATTTATAAAAGAGAAATTTAATAGCAATTCGATAAACATAAAATGTGCATATCCTTGTAAAATGACGAAAATTTTAAACCAAAATCAAAATTTTAATACGAAATGTTGGCCTTCGGGGACCCAATATCGATATTTTTTTATTGGTCCAAATATACAAATGAAGACGTTAATTCTTTAAAAATAAAATTATGAAATTTAAAACCATGAATAAAAAATGTTTTACGTATGTCTAGCGCAATTTGTTCTCGGGTTTGCAAGTGTATATTATGTTACGAATTTTGAATAAATATCTCCATTTCTAAACAATAGAGCGAGAAAGTTCGTGCGGAGTTCCGTACAATTTATTTTTAAAATCTTTGAATACACTTTTTTTCGAACACTTTTTTTTAAATCTACTTTCCACATCTGTATTTTTTTTTCTATCTGACTAATTTGTACTGGCATGACGCCAGGTTATTGAAAAAAAAGCTACTTTTTTTTTGTCTGGCACTTGCCAGCCCCCGGCTAATGAGGCAATGTTTGAACCATTCATTAATGTTAATGTATGCCCACTCTGTGTTGGCCCAGACTCGCTGAACTGACGAGAGATTCCTCGACTCTGAAAGTAACAACTTCATTCTATAAATCAGATTTTTTAAAAGAGAATTTAGTTAGATTACTGCTCACTTTCACTAAATATTGTTTGATGACAATTTATTTTTGGATGTATTATGAGAAATTTAATTTTTTTAATTACAAGTAATTAATTATTTCTACCCCTAATTCATCTCAGCAGAACGTTTTTACTTTTACCTAAGAGATAGAGGTTCGAATCTTAGAAGGATACAATGGTGTTTTGACTTACTATTAATCGCTTACCACTCTCTCTCTCTCTCTTTCTCTCTCTCTCTCTCTCTCTCTAAATGAATACGAATGAATTTCTTTAAAATTCATACTCCTACTACTGTACCCTTAGATTAGTAAGCTTAAGCTACGTACAGTCAGTTGAACCCAGGCACTAAGCAATGTAATAGGGCTACATAATATATCTATCAGATTTGGTTACGGTTATCAGAGATTCAAAAGTACTAACTAATACATAGTATTTTAATTATTTTTCATTCTAATTTGGTGATATTCTACAAGCTACAACCTTTATTTATAATGACTAACTCAATTATAGGATTATTTTATAATTTCATAACGAACAGTTAATCTATCAATAAATTCGAGTCATAACTTAAATATGAATGTTTTATGTCATATTCTGAAAATTGAAAAATGATATCTGGACACGGGAATCAAACCTGGGACCTTTGACTTAGTACGCCAATGCTCTAACCACTGAGCTATCCAGGATTCGTCCCGTGCTCAGGGTCATTCTTCACTCATATTTTAAGGCAGAGTATGATGGACTTAGCGGAAATCATCGGCTACAAATATGTGATTATATTAATATCACGAGCTATCAGATATGTTTTATGTGTTGAATTTATAGCCTTACAATAGAGCTACATTTAATTATATATATAATTAAATATATATATATATATATATCAATCTTTAAGACAGCCCATTTAGACAGTTGATCATTTGTATGTGATTATTAGAATCTCGTCCCAAAATATCATAGCCTCCATTGCGTTAAATGCCATGGGAACATACGTGCCTTAATCTTTACACTTACTTCTGATTAAAAACTGCTCAGTCAATTTGAATGACCGAGTAATACGCTCATTGTTTGCATTTAAAACTAGCGGCCCCGTCACTCATTCTATAATATATCTTTTAAAAGTGTTCACTCTAAAGACATTCTCTCGTTTGTGGGAACCAACCCAGTTTTTGCATAGATTACCTCTGAGACACTTTGTTATTGTAATTATTCTCTATCTTAGCTCCCTCCAGGGACATCAGACATAATTACATGAATTAGACTCCCCTCCCCTGTTCCTTTGAGCCAAACATTGGCGCTACCTGCGAGAACACGGTTGGAGGATTTACCTTCGGGCTATTTTCTTTACAAACGACCGGTAATTAAAACCTTTGGAAAGAAACATTTAAATTGGACTTCACTCTTTTTATATCTTGTACATGTATTATTTTTTTGCTACATGTGGTTAGTAAAAATTTAATTCTCACGTTTAAAAACAAATAATATGTAAATAAAATCCGTTGTAAGTAATGGAAATAAAACTTTTTGAAGATCAGGTGTGTGTCGTGTGGTGTTGCCAGTGTAAGCAAAGCTTGTTAAAACTGTACTCGTGATGTGTTCTCAGTCACCTGGTCCCCATTGGACCAATCATACACAAGTTCTGCGCTACATACTCCAAAAGGGTCGTGTATTTTTGTTGACACACGAAGCATGTTTCATAAAAGTACAAGTCTACATTTTATAGCTGACAAATTATTGTGAATGTAAAGGGTGGTGCAGAGAAAATAGTTTGACTTGGATATTTTAGTGCACTTGTAGGGATTTTGTGAGAGTTGTTGGCAGATATATAGGTAATTAAAATTTAAGGAACATAAATACATTTTCTTTGTTTGGATCTCACTAAATTAAAGTTAGTAAATAAAATAAGGCTATGGAATGAGATGATTTATATTAATTTGTTTTTGACTCAAAGCATTATTGTAGAGCAGAATGTAATTGAAGTTTTCCTGAATAAGGCAGTTGCTGATCCATTTCTTATATTATCAATGATCTTGACCAATTAGTGTTTTACTAAGGGAACATATTTTAGGTACAGTTTGGACTAACACTGCTTAGCTATGCTCTGTGTCATATCAAATACCGTAGACTGGGAGAGAAATAATGATTCCTCTAGTTTTTATTTATCTTACCTAAAACCTCCATTGTTCCAACCATCTTTCACCAACATCACCTTCCTCCACCAGAATCCTTTGGTATTCTTCTCAAACATTTTGTAGAACTATTGTATTTTCACAGGCATACAGAGAAGTAGACAATAGACATACGAGTATTAGTTAACATTGGTAGTGAAGGCTTCAGCCGAAAATATTTCAACAGCTCATTAGGTAATTGCGTTACATATTATGTTATTAGAGGAAATACTAAGGGGCAGGATTTTGAAAATTAGTTTACAACATTTAAATTTGATGAATTTTTTTCATGCAGATATTATTTTTAAATAAAATGATTTTTCCCTACAATAATGTAATAAAATATTTATCTAGTTTTGCATTGACTTCAAACACCTCAATAATATTAGCAGTCGTCGTTATTAGTATTATTAACTAAATATATATTGTATAATGAGCACATAGGCCTGCGCCCTGGAGGTCCACCATGTCTGGTTTGGTTTCCGCTCAAATGAGGTCAAAACTCGAGCTCCCCGCTATGTACTTAATAGTTTTCAACTCTTAATCAAAAAAACTGAGGTTGCATTTCCTCTAAATTGTACCTTCCTCACTTTTATCCTAATAATGCTAATATGTATACATCCGGGACCAGTAAGAGTTTCTCCCAAGGTCTTACTACCCATCTTAAACAAGGTTTACAAGCAGTACTAGACAAGGTTGACTTGTAGTACTAGACAAGGTTGACTGACAGTAGGATGCAATGCTGACACAAATATTTGATGAATTGTCTCCTCGTGAAGTTAATCTGTATTTGAGTAACTAATGTTATTTAATATAATTTCAAGAACATTGAACATTTCATGTAGTATTTGAGTGAAGGTTTTTGGGAACTGGTGACATTAGTCCTTGGTAACCTTTGCTCCTGGTGTTGGAACATGTCCTCAAGACGCGGAGAAAGAATGTCAACGTTCTGGCACATCTACTCCTTGGATATCAGCGATACTTCCCTTTGACATTTCATCACAGGCTCTCTTTAGAGTTATATCACCAGAGCTTCTCAACATGGAGTCAAGTTTATTTTGTTATTTTGAAATAATATGAACTAATGGTTCTATTGTATGCTACTATGTATGAAACATATGATACAAGTGAAGATTTAGGAATAGTTGGTCCTAATTTTACATTTCACAAAAATAATTCTCTAAAATAGGAAGCTAGACTAACACTTTTAAAATAAATAAGTTAATGTATTAATATAAAATAGTCAAATTGATAAACATTTGTTACAATTATGCTGAAGCTGTCAATCTTGAAATGCTGTAACTGTGTCTAGAGTGAGAAGTCCTTTGAAAAATTTAATAAGTGTCAGTAAATGGGGGTCTGATTTTAAGTGAGTTAGGATGTAATATTACTGTATTTCACTAAGGCCTCACCATGGTCTAGATAGTGGAAACCTTCAATTCATATGACGTTCTCTCCTATCTGAGACACTTTGTTCGAATCCCAGTGGGGCATACAATGTATGGGTGAGGTATAATGCTGGGTATTCAGTATTCTCGCCGTTTAGACGCCAAAATAAATTATAAATGATACAATAATATTAATGATAATAATAATAGATCACCTTGAACAATAATAACTAGTAGATGCACGTAAATTGTTACTGTCACCAGTTAAAGGTCACTGGTTTGATACTCAGAACAATTCATTTTCCTGTGTGCTTACTATCAAACTTATTATATCAGTACATAACTTACAAACTAGCTTAATTCTATAACAGAAACAACACCAACTCTCCCCAAGGTAAATTTCTCACTGTATTAGGAGAATCCTCGATTTTAATAATAATAATAATAATAATAATAATAATAATAATAATAATAATAATAATTTTTTTTGCATGCCAGGAATAAAATTTCGGCTCTTTAGTTTAGTTGCCAGAGGTGCTACCAACTGAGCTAAGGGCTTGCATATTAACTTAACCTATTGATATTTACATCATGGTCTAAACCTAACGTGTGACTCGCTTAGGTTTGACATTTGTTTACAATTCTTGGTATCTCTAATCTAGCAGACAAAAATGTAAACAATATATTTCACACATATGTCGCTTCGTTACAATATTACGTACTTACGATGACCAGACTGCAATTTAAACAATTGAATTTACTTTAATTATTGCTACACACGTGCTCCATTATTTGAGTCCATGTGTGAAAGCTCGGTAATATTTATGCTTGAGCTGTACTCCGACATATTATTTTTTATTTATTAACACCCTTAAAAATCTAAGTAATAAAAAAAGGTGAATGAATTTTGATCAAGTTTAAGGCATTGATATATTTTTGGGATAGTTGAAATATTTTATATCTTACATTTTTATGTGACCAATACGAAACAACGCAGTTGAACCTTGGAGATATGTAGAGAGTTACAGTAAGCGAAATATATATTTTAAAATCATATTATTATAAGATAGGGTTAGATGGCGTTTTAGTTTAATTATATTTTGACTTGAGAATAGAAATAACATTACTTAAAAATCATTTACACTCATGCTGATAATTTACCTTGTGCCGCCGCCATCTGCCACAATGCCCGTGGATCTATTTCCAATCTTTTTAATTTATCTTAAGGGGGGTTATGTAGGGAACACGAAAAAAGGTCAGGGCTTTTGTGGTTTATATAACTTAGTAAATCGCTTTTTCGGTCAAAAGGAATTACATTTTTCTCTAGTTTAATTTTCTTCTCACGATGATATTAACAGTTGTTGAATATCTCTCAAGGATGTTCTGGAATTTAATAACAACTTTTTCTAAACATTTAAAAACTTTCTCATTTAATGCCACTATGCTCATGACATGAGGTCACCACGTGAAGAAAATTAAACTCAATGTTTCTACTGAAACAAGATTTTATTTAGTTTTGCCAAAAAAATGTTTGTTATAAAAACTGCAAACACGTTGCCTTTTTTCGCGTTCCTTACATTTCCACCTTAAGTTATAAAATAAGTTATTACGGTATATATATATATATATATATATATATGTGTGTGTGTGTGTGTGTGTGTCCATGTATTTAAGTTTGAAAATCTGTATAGTCTATGATTTCAAATAGTTAAACTCGGTTCGCTAAGTGTTATAACAAGTGCTAGTGCAGGACAGCCTGTAGGCTAACTGTAAATGAACGTGCAAGCTAAAATATAACTTTGTCGAGCAGTTAATTTCATGGACATCAATGTCGTTGAGGTATAGGTTTACTATTTGTGATTATGTATTCTTTGTGCCATCCTTGTTTGACCACCATATTCTATTTACGAAAAAACAAAGATTTCAATAATAAACAACAAAATTAATTAATCTCATTTGGCGTTCCACTTCTTCAACTTGTTTTTTCTCGATCTTCTTCTTTTTGAACGACCATCTGGGCCCTCACTCCATCTATAGATAGATGTCTTCCTTCAACGTTAACTTTATATAATAGAAAAAAAAACCTATCGGGGTGTAAAGAAATGAAAAAGTGTAGGAGTAACAGGGTGAAAAAGTTGTAAGATTAATTCCTCAGAGTGGAAGGTAAAGCAGACCACCAACTGACACGAATAATTACCCAGGACCCGTTCCATGACGGGGTGGGAGGGGAGGGAGGATGAATAGAACTCGGCCGGAGGGGAAACTTCGAGCAATCGCCTTCATTTGTCTTATAACACTTTCATTAGTTTGATGTTATTAAAATAGTCAATGGTGATATCAACTTAGCATTACTGATGGAAGGCCGGGGTTCTACCCAGAGAGGATGAACTGAGGTCAGTTATTAGAGTGAGACATCTTATCAACAAGCTCACCATTCACCGGCTGGTGTAGTTCCTCTTATTACCGTCACCATTAAATGTATCCTTTCAATCAGCTCAATGTGCCTCTTAGTCTATGGACACAGGATTAGGATGGTGGAATAGATGGTAGCTAATCTCCAGGAACTAGGATAGTAGTCCCCAATTTAGTTATCTGTCAATTCTACCAACATACACCTAACTTCCGGTAACTCAAGTCTATTCAGAATATTGTACCGAGTCTGAGCAGTTTTCAAATTGAAAAATACCTCTTTTTTAGTTATAAATTATATATTTTAATTGTTATTGTTGCTCCATATTTCCTGAGTTTGAATGCTGCTATAATAGAAGGCGAGTTATTATTTAAAACGTTAATGTTATTTTAACACTAATATGTAATATTTGTTATTATACGCTGTTAGATATTTACCAAACCTACACTGTCGTTATATGTAAACCTTTGAATTTCTTAGTTATCTTGAAATCCTATTTCGGTTCTCGAATGTTGAGCACTTAAGCGTTTCTCTGTTGGTCAGAGCTTTGGTAAATAAAAATGAAAACCATTATTAATAAGCTCTGTATTCAAACACAACCTGTTTGTTTTGCTCACGAATTAGGTTTTGACAAAATCTTGAGCTTGTAGAAATTGCCTTTTTTATATTGGTTGTGCTCAAATTCTTAGCAATATGTTTTAATGAGATATATTAGCATAGTTTTACTATAAATCCTAGCTGATATGCTCAGTAGCAAACAAAATAGCTATTTAGACAAATGAAGCTCTTGTGTTGTTGAACGACTCTTAAAAAACTGTATTAAATTGTCGGACATGGATTGAAAATGTTTGTATAGCTCATCTGCACTTGTAGACTATGCTTTAGAAAATGCTTTAACCTAAGCCTTATATCGTTATTGAGTATTATGGAGGGAAACGAATTTGTGATTTAAACTGCATTTTATGTAAATATTTAAGCGTATAGCCGAACGGGTAGTTTGACGAGGTACTAAAAAAAGTAAAACTAATGCATTGTTTGTTTTCTTCTAGAAGAAGGTAGGCCTACTGTGCAGCTCTGAAGAAACTAATAACTGGAAAGCGAATTGTTGAGGGTAAACTTTACCGGAGAAAGTTTTCTTGAAATTTAATCAGGAATCTGTGATCTCTTGTTTGTGTTATTTGATCCCGATACTTTAAGAGTTTAGCGAATGATAACAATAAATCGGAAGAAAGTTAATATAATAGATTGAGAAACTTTTTCGCAGATACTTTTTCATTCAATTTTTTTTTATATTATTTTATTGGTGAATAACTCGTCCGGCTTGGTCACAAATAGCGAATATAATATAAACTTAATAATGTTTAAGCTATTTAATTCAACCTTTATATTTCTTAATATAGGCCTTATTAGTTTAGTTAGACCTTCCATATAAACTATGTATAGTGTTTTATTGCATGGAAGGTTTTACTTTATTTGCTTGTTTAAATAATAGGAAAAGTTATACTTTGATAAATGTGAGAAAACACAAACATTTTCTACCACAAATTTAGGACTTTAAAGGGAGATCATTATAATTGTATTACTCAAATATTAATCTCTTAAACAGAAACTATAGTTTAGAGGAACCCTGCAACCACCATAGTAACAGCAAGTAATGTGTCCAACTCTTGGAAGTTTGGCTTTCATTTCCAACAGCAGCTACTTAACATTCAACCGACTGCTCCTGTCTCCTTAGATAAGATAGTTCATGTAGATGATCACCAGTATGGTCCCTGTAACAAAGAAATAACAAGATACTTTTAATAACAATTTATGAAACTTATTGAAAATGTTGTGTAGAGTGTAGTGATCATATAAGTTGGACAATTTGACAGCCGGTACAACAACTAAACTACCAACGACGGGAAGATCGTGGTTTGATCCCTGTCGGGTGAACTAAGGGTGTTTTTTTAACGGTTTCCCACTCTCTCTCCACGTAAATGTGAGTATACTTCCACTAAATGTAACGCTCCTCATCCCTAGCCCATTATTATAATTAGAACACAAGCGGAGAACTTGTCACTATCGTTTGTCTCACGGTTTTACAATATTTTTGACCAAATAATCTCGTCTTTCAAATAAAGAGTTTGACTATATTGAACTTCCATCGAACCTTTAACACAAGTATTCCACCCACTACTCGCTATTTATAGTTTTAATTGGCCCTAGGGACCTATATGTAGGTGTGTATGTTGTTTAGGTTCAACATGTGTATGAATAGTTCTACCTAGGCCTCTAATATTTGTTGATAATATTGGAACACAAGTTGAATATTACAAGGTGTCTAATGTTTTATTACTAGCACTTACACTCGAAACAGATATCACAATCGAGAGAGGTTTGGTGTATTTAGAACTTGGACACAGAGAAACTTGTTTAGACAGAATGTTATTTAACTTTAATTGCTTTTTAGATTATTTTAAATAGCTGACTTAAAATATGTAAATCATCTCAATTATCCTACTCCCCTGTAATGTAATTTAATTACTGACGTCAATAAATTCACTGAACACGCCTATCTAACAACGCCCTACGAAAATACGACCTATACAAAACAACGCCCTACGAAACAACGACCTATATGAAATAACGACCTACTAAACACCGTCCTACGAAACAACGACCTATACGAAACAACGCCCTACGAAACAGCGTCATACGAAACAACGACCTATACGAAACAACGCCCTATACAAAACAACGACCTATATGAAACAACGGCCTATACGAAACAACGCCCTACGAAACATCGTCCTACGAAATAACGACCTATACGAAACAACGCCCTACGAAACATCTTCCTACGAAATAACGACCTATACAAAACAATGCCCTACAAAGCAGCGCCCTATACGAAACAACGCCATACGAAACGATGCCCTATACGAAACAACAAACTATACGAAACAACGCCCTACGAAACAGCGTCCTACGAAATAACGACCTATACGAAACAACGCCCTATACGAAACAACGCCCTATACGGAACAAATCCCTATACGAAACAACACCCTATACGAAATAACGACCTACGAAACAGCGTCCTACGAAACAACGACCTATACGAAACAATGACCTATACGAAACAACGCCCTACGAAACAACGACCTATACGAAATAATGACCTATACGAAACAACGACCTATACGAAACAACGCCCTACGAAACAGCGCCCTACGAAATAACGACCTAATACGAAATAACGACCTACGAAACAACGCCCTATATGAAATAACGACCTATACGAAACAATGCCCTACGAAACAGCGTCCTACGAAACAACGACCTATACCAAATAAAGACCTAAACGAAACAACGCCCTACGAAACATCGTCCTACGAATCAACGACCTATACGAAACAACGACCTATACGAAACAACGCCCTCCGAAACAGCGCCCTACGAAATAACGACCTATACGAAATAACGACCTACGAAACAACGCCCTATACGAAATAACGACCTATATGAAACAACGCCCTACGAAACAATGAACTATACGAAATAACGACCTACGAAACAACGCCCTATACGCAACAACGCCTGGTCTTAGCATAACTGACACTTTATGACGATGTTAAACAAATATGTTTTATACATCATTGCTCTATGCTGTGGTTTACTATACGCTCAGGATATTGGGATGGGAAGGTTGAATATAGAGGAAATGTACCCTTGTTTTCATGGAGAAGAGAGGAAAACAATTAGTAAAAACAAACCTTAGAATGCCTGGGTAGGATTCGAGCCCTGATCTGTCTTTACTAGCAACACATTATTGATGAGTTTGACGTTTATTCCGTGTGTCCATCAATGTAGGCTATATTTAATTGAATCATATTTTAATTAGTTGTATCTTAACAATGATTAACACTACCCACCAATATAGACTCAATTAAACTACGTTTGTTTAGTATTAATAATGAAGATGATGATTACTATTGGTTTAACATGGCTTACATTCAGCTGATTGAATTTTATAATACTCTGTAAAATCCCATAATGTAAAGATTGGCCCAATCCCAACTTAATAATATGTCAATGTTTTATATGTATTCATCAATAATGTCTCACATTTTGAACCTGATCAAATGTCTAATCTCAGTTACCCTGCTCTTTTAATAGTTTCACCAGAAATATGGATTTGTAATAATAAAGGAAACTGATGTATATTATTTTATATATATTTCTATGCGTGTTCATACGAAGAATAAAATTCCAATAAAAAATGTAGGAAGAGAGAGTTGTCTGTTTTCCCGATGTGTGTGTTCGGGCAATTCCTACCTGACACATCTATTCATATTTTATTAGACCTGTTTGATTGTCTGGGAGTGTTTGAAGCGATATCGGCTCGCCAGAATGACACACAAATAGTCCCAACAACTAATATGGACTCCTAAAATACTCGCGAGTCAGTCCTTTAGGTAATATTCTGTTCTTCAAAACTGATGAAGCGTGTTTTAGATTTGTACACTACATAGTTGACGGGTTTAAGGGCAGTTTTGGAATAATAAACATTAAATATCTGTTTCCAAAAAAACACTTACGATTTCATTTTATTTTTTGTCGCCGCGTTTCACTTTACGTTTGGGCTACACGTATTATGTAGGCCTACTAATTACACTGATGGGTTAGGAATGAAGAAGGTTCAATTTAGATCAAATATACCCGCATTTGCACGGAGGGAAAGTGGATATTTGTTTTAGGAAAACTCGTCCTTCGTACACGTGGTCGGGATTTGAACCCTGATCTCCCCATCATCGCAGTCCAGTCTACTGCAATAGAGACACCTTAGACATTCAATCACCAAAGCGGGTGATTTCTAACTAATCTAACAGTTTGTGAGAATTACAAATGTTAATACAGCAATAAAAAAAAGTCCCATTGCTTTGTAGAATACATACGTTGACGGCAGTAGAAAATAGATTTCGACTCCATTTAGTTTATTTCAACTAATTTATGTGTGAATCAATAGAACTACTGTTTAATTAATGTAGGCATATTAAACTAATTTAATAAATAATGTTTTAATATAAATATTTTTGAACCACTTCCTATTAATCGTCCGGAATATCCCCACTAAGCTAAGTTAGTGGAGTAGGAATGAGAAGGATATAGTTTATAGGAAATGTGCTCCCATTTTCGAGAAAATATCAGTGCACTTATCAGCTAGACCTGCATCAGTGGCTGTATAGTCTGAGACGTCATTCTTGCAATCATCTGGTCGGTGACAGAGATATCGGGTTTCTAATCCTTGACGGATGTACTGAGGGTGGTTTTACACTCTCCCTCCATGCAAATTACGGTGCATTTACTCTGAAAGTAGGCCTACGTTTCTGACAATATACAGGGTGTTCATAAATTATTCACACCATTACAATTATTAGTCTTAATAAATTCGTTATTTTATGAGCTATTTTTAAAACCGTTTACAGTAATTTGCGAATTAAAGAAGAAAATGTTTTGAGTTGTGTTTTTATCTACCATAAACTATTTCACGGTAGCTCCTAAAATACCGAATTTATTAAGTTTTATAATTAATGATAATGTAAATTAATAATTTATGGACACCTTGCCTGTATTATTACTCACATTTATACATTATAGTCCAACCAGCACATTTAAATGTAGTAAAGCTAACGCAACCAGGCATCGATCCAACACCCAAGACGTGTGATTGCCATGTTGTGTCTCTTATATCATTGTTCCACGCGAGTCACGTTATATCCCATTAGACCGCCGCGCGTATTATCGAGGTGGAGGAACCACCAACTAATATGTTACACGAGACAGCGCTAGACGCGGTAACACTTATTTAAGTGGTCAAGTAAAACTCTGACAAATAAAGTGGTCTTTACTGTTTGTAAGTGTGTGTTTGATACGATTATCGTGGTAAAGACCGCACGTGCGAGGGTCGATATTGTTCTCACAAGCGCGCAGCCAATAGTATGTCTTGAACCGAGCACTTACTGCCCATCCCAACTTTGTATCACACTAATGGGGTAAAGGTGAGGGACGTAGAATTGAGAGAAAATGTACCCGTATTTGTGTGGAGGATGAGTCAGAAACAACTTATTGAAAACCACCCTCAGTAGGGCCTACACCCAGCCAGGATTTGAATCCTGACAACCACATCCTCAACAAACGAGTCTTGATGAGCTGTGCCTTTAGTTGTCCACCAATGTGGATAAATGGTTGCATGAACTATGTGGCTAAGAGAGGTGGGGGGAGGGAGACCTCTCCTAGCACTGTAAGGGGAGTCAGGGGGGTACCAGAACATTTATTGTATTTACTGTGAAAGGAGGCTTTCTTGTCTATGTATTTCTTTATTTCATTATAATATATAGCAACACAAGGCTTAACCTCACAAGGCCTAAGACTATAAACCCAACTTCACCAGGCTTCATTCACAAGGCCTAAGACCATAAACCCAACTTCACCAGGCTTCATTCACAAGGCCTAAGACCATAAACCCAAC
>CABFWB010004446.1:0-10981 GCA_902151455.1 Timema bartmani
GTAGACCGAACTCAGCAGCTCCTGGAACATATTGATATCACACAGTGAGCTCGTTAACGCATGTATCACACAGTGAGATGGAAGGATGTATTGAAGTAGAGCATACAATAGAATTAAGGTGTAAAAAGTAAATTCAGTATTTGTTTCCAACCCCCCTCGTGATATACCTGGTAGAAAGGAACGCTGGCCTGTCTGAGTACCAGCAGCTTGTGGAGCATCTGGAGACAGCTCTCGGGGTACTTGTGGGTGTTGGGATGGGTCACCATGTTGGACAACGTGTCGAGGATCAGCTCGCACAGTCTGGGGACATACACAATATCAGCACATTACAGAATATTGACACTCAAGAGGTTCAATGGACTGGAAATGTATGAATCTATTTCATGTTCTACTGGCGTGGATATTGGATACAAGATTACGCTTGAACCAAACAACATTACAAGGGACAGTTCTCTGTATTCTTTATTTGATAACAGTAAGATTGGGACAAGTTTCATAGTATTTAATTTTTAAATAATAATACACATACACACACACACACACACACACCTAATCATAACATTCCCTTAGAGGGTAGGCAAGAAACTGTGCATGCAGATCAAAAACAACAACTTTGTACTTAATCCATCCTCACTAACTTTCTCCACACTTCCCTATCCTTGCATACTCCCTTCTCTTCAACATCATCCATACACCGAGTAATACATGATATTTTATTATTAAAACTATTAATGTTTCTCTTTTTCACACGTTCATCTACAACATTTAACCACATCGTACATGGTCTATCCCTTCCTTTTGACCCACACACTCTACCTTCATATATTTACTTCGTCACTCGATCCACACTCATCCTCTCAACATTCCCAAAACCAACGTAAGACGCTTCTTCCACATTAACTTATTGGCTTCCCTTTCAAACCGCACTCCTTCAGCACCCATTCATTACGGACTATGTCCATACGTGTTTTTCCACACACATTTATTAGATACTTGTAATAAAATAATAAATTATATAGTTTTTTTAAATATTGTGAAATGTTTTCACTGGTCTAAGCCCCATGGTTTAAGGTAAGGTTACAGGACACTTCACCAACATGGTTAGAGCTACGCACCACTTGCTCGGCGTTATCTGTGGGCTCCTATTCACCTATGCATGTTATACATTTACCCGAGAGCCAGATGGTGAGGAAGGGACCCTGTCTGGAAGACCAACGCCACCAGATTGTCAGCAAGTCTGTCGCAGTCTGGTAGCGCCACCCCCAACTGAAACCACGCTGACGCACACACCACGGCCTGGCGTGTCATGTCGTAGGTAGACTCGTGAACTCCCGTGGATAGCACACTCTCCAGAAGTGGCAGAACTGGGGGTAAAGTCACAAGTGTGACGCAAAGGAGCATTTTACATCCGTCATATGTTGGCAGTATCAATATTCACTCTCACAACGTGATGGTCAATATTCACTCTCACAACGTGATGGTCAATATTCACTCTCCCAACGTGATGAGTCAATATTCACTCTCACAACGTGATGGTCAATATTCACTCTCCCGGCATGATCATATATAAGATTTCTTACCTATAGGAATATTTTTCTGCAGCTCATTTCTAACCGCACTTTTATGGTTCTGTGGCAGATGTGAGCTCTGGAACTAGAACAAGAGAACAACAATATACCATCATAGCAGCTGTAAATAACTGCAGGACAATATACCATCATAACAGCTGTCAATAACTGCAGGACAATATACCATCATAGCAGTTGTAAATAACTGCAGGACAATATAAATGGTTGCTTGTCCTAGAATCCTATAACTCACCTCCTCGGGTAACACTGTAAGGATCTGAAGAAGGACCCAAGCCAAGCGCGCGGAAGGGATGTTGGGGAAACTAGATGGTTGGAGGCTAGCGATCAGATCAGGAATAGCCGTGGGCCAATCAGACGGCAGTGTCTGTAGAACATACGCTGACAGCTGCCAACAACACAGGTAAGATTCACTGATACGTCATATAAAACACAAAGTAGGAGCAGATTCAGGTCATCCGTCCACTCCGAGTGTAATACTATTCCTACAGGCTAGCACACTACCCCTCCAATCTAGCACACTATTCCTGCAGTCTAGCACACTATCCCTCCAGTCTGTCACACTATCCCTTCAGTCTGTCACACTATCCCTGCAGTCTGTCACACTATCCCTGCAGTCTAGCACACTATCCCTTCAGTCTGTCACACTATCCCTGCAGTCTGTCACACTATCCCTGCAGTCTGTCGCACTATCCCTCCAGTCTAGCACACTATCCCTTCAGTCTGTAACACTATTCCTTCAGTCTGTCACACTATCCCTCCAGTCTAGCACACTATCCCTTCAGTCTGTCACACTATCCCTGCAGTCTGTCACACTATCCCTGCAGTCTGTCGCACTATCCCTCCAGTCTAGCACACTATCCCTTCAGTCTGTAACACTATTCCTTCAGTCTGTCACACTATCCCTCCAGTCTAGCACACTATCCCTTCAGTCTGTCACACTATCCCTGCAGTCTGTCACACTATCCCTGCAGTCTGTCGCACTATCCCTCCAGTCTAGCACACTATCCCTTCAGTCTGTAACACTATTCCNTTCAGTCTGTCGCACTATCCCTTCAGTCTGTCACACTATCCCTGCAGTCTAGCACACTATCCCTGCAGTCTGTCACACTACCCCTTCAGTCTGTCACACTATCCCTTCAGTCTGTCGCACTATCCCTGCAGTCTGTCGCACTATCCCTGCAGTCTGTCACACTATCCCTCCAGTCTATCGTGACTAGCATGCAAGACAGACTCACAGCAATACACAGTTTGTTGACAACTATTTTTGGCCCCATGCAGTAGTTGACTGTGGCTTGTAGAATGTGTTTCTTGAGTGAGGAATATTGGTCAGCCGGTATCTCGTGCCAACATTTGACCACCTTGGCATGGAGCGTCGTCGCAGCAAAGAAGAGAACTTCTGGTGACTGAAAACAAAACAATTATTCGTAAATTTGAAAAATAACACGTGGACACAAGAATCAAACCAGAGACCCTTGGCTTGTGACAACGCTCTTCCACTGAGCTATCCAGGGGGCTGTGATAGCAATGATAGCTCAGAGTAACTGATGATTTCCACACGTCCATCACAGACTCTGCCTCAAACTATGAGTGAAGAATGAACCTGAGCAAGGAACAAAGCCTGGATAGAGAAGTGGTAGAGCAGTGATACGTTAACCCAAGGGTCCTAGGTTCAATTTCTGTACACAGGAAATTAACAAATAAATATATGCCGTCATTGGTTGAAATGTTAGATTCACAACTCTCAAAACATCTTAGAATTAAGAAGGGAGCTCCTTCTTTGACTGGAATATCTGCAAGGTTAAACCTCACCTGGCTGGAGTGGAGTAGCTCCCAGACAAAGGCCCACGCCTCTGGGGACATCTGTGCGGCTGTGAGCCACCGGTGAGCTTGCGCTCGCATCGTCGCATCAGTGTGGTAGAACTGAGCCACGGCCTGTTCTAGGTTGGCTGCAGTGTACTCCATGACCAGAAACTACACCAAACTCTGTGTATTAATACTAGGGACAAGATGAAACATGGAACTTAGAGCAAACCTGTTTCACTCAGTGACTCAAATACTCAGCTGAGTGCCAGAATATTCTAACGGCTTTCATAACATACAAGGTGGAAGAGGACTAGACGTATTCGACTGGATTGCCAATATAACTAGGCCTACTGTTACGTCTTATAAATAAAGGAACACTAGGCATACAACAAACATCTAGAGCCTAGGTAGCACTGGTAATTGGGTGTGCTACAGCCTATATAATTTGATCCTACAAACATAAAATGGCTTCTTTACCTTAATCAATGGCTATCCATCGTAGGTGAATGCGAAGCAGGGGACAGGAGGGTTGGGGAGTCGGCATTCACATATGTGATTCACCCCAACATAAGAATTGATCCGGTCACTTCTGGAAGCAAACCAAATATAACTAATTATAGGCTTAGAAATGTGTGTTCGAAAAAAATAATTGTCATGTACCCAAATTATATTTTTCAGTTTGATTTAATATGTAATGACCTTGAACAAAAAGCAACAGCCCATTTTTCAGCTGAAGTGGGTGTGCTTGTTGTCAAGGAATCACAAGACATCTGCTAGCAACATTTTGGGTACAAGAGGCCCTATTGTATTACCCGAGAAAATTAATATTTAAAAACCGTAAGACAGGTAAACAAACCTAGGCTTATATATTTTTGTAATGAAATTAGCTCATGATGACTCACCTCTGATGATTTTTAGAATAGGTATTATGTAAATTTTTGTATAGAAAAATAAAGTTGAACCAATAAAATCGGTATATTCATAGCATGCTTACTTTTTACAACATTAATTTATCAGGTTTTTGAAGGTAGTTAAATGTAAATAAAAAAAACTGTAAAAAAAGAACAGTTTGGTACTACAGGACTAACAAAACAAATTTAGCCTACGCCAGATTATTTGAACAATCAAGGAACCTTTCGATTGTGACGCTACTACCTACCAACAATCTTAGGAACAAAGCTTTGGCTCACCAAAATCTAAGTCCAAATGTAAACATACCAAGTTCGACCAAAACGTCGTTTGATCCACAATCCCTTATGATATGTCATCTTATTCTATAAAAGTCAAATTGTTTATTTTGTGAACATTAATTGAGATTCAAACTTATTAGTGAATGGAACGATAGCAAGGTTAGTGACAGGTTAGGTAAAGGTGGGTTGGCAAGGAAACTAATTATATATTTCTACATTATTTAGCCACAATATATCCTATAATATTACTTTATTTTAATTTTAGACTCAGATAGTTACTAAGTTTTCAGTTCAACTCTTATGTAGCCTGGTGTGATATAAATAGTTATTGAATGTTCAAGAGTGTCTTCGTTTGGATAAGAAAAGATTTGTTAGGTAACCATTTTACATGAAATGCGTCCGTCGCAAAAGAGAGCCAAGTGTGGTCACCAAGGGACATTCACCGACTTTATGATTTACATAAAACTCCAGTGGTATAATTTTACAGATTTTACAACAATATTCGTTCCTCTTGTCACTTAAGCGAGTTTGTTTTAGAAATGTTTGCTATAAAAACATTTTTTTATAATCTTGAATTTTATATCATTGGATTCTCCTCATTTTTATGAATGTAATGATGGTAAAAATTTTGTAATTTTTGGGATTTTTATAAAAATAAATCCACCTAAAATGTACAGTTCTAAGGTTTCATCCCCAAAATTGTAATTGTGGTAATTTTTGGGTAACATAGTATGGTTGGAAATGTGAATTTCTATGATCTACTAGAGAGGAGGGGGGATAAGGTTGCCATCAAAACCCGCACCAAGGCCGTGTGAGGACATATCTTTCATCTTTGGATCCAAGGACATGTGAGGGGTGCATCCGTGTCCTTGGTGACAATTCGGATGGATCTACACTGCCGCACATCTTTACTCATACACCTGACACTAGCACATAAGTGGATACAGCCATAGATCTAAACAAAACCTAGCCTCAAACAAGGGATGTGATTAAATCTTTGTGGTCATTCGAAAAACACTTCTGGGAAAAAAGTGTGATTTAGCTTAATAGTTGGTTTTTAATTGCTGTACCATATGTTCTTTATTATTTTTAGTTAATTAACTGTAAAAAGTTGAATACATACCAGTGGTAGATTTTCAACTCAAGGAACTAGATGCACAATTTAATCTAAAATTTTAAAGTTTACTGTTTTATTTATCAAACAACATAATATTTGTATTGTAAGTAAAAAATCAAAATCTGAAGAAGAAAAAAAGTGAAATGAGGCAAAACACTTTCTAATTTGGATGAGGGAGAAAGTTTAAATGTGGTCAAAAATTATTCTTTCAGGAAGGGGCCTAACTTCTTCGGGATCATTTTATTATTAGGATCCAGGAATATTACAATTTTTAGGGGCCCAGTCTCCAAATGTTATAAATTGCTAGATATGTTGCACAAGTGACAGTTCTTACTAATGTGGAAAAAATACTGGAAACTTGAAATTGTTCTAATGATAAAATTCACCTTCATGCAGAGAGTATAGTTTTATTAAATAAGTTATAGTATGCTTATTGAGAAAAGATTTTAAATCACTCTCAATAAGTAACTAATTAATTCGACAGAACAGAATGTATTTATATAACCTTTGAACTACGTGTGTATAGTTCACTAATGAATAGTTCTAGTTGAACAGTTCAGTTTGAACTATTCTTATAACTGAACTCGTAGAACTAGTTCACCTTCCCAAAGTGAACTAGTTAAGTGGCGAGAGAGAAAGATCTATGATATAAGGTCTGGCTACTCTTTAATTCCGGTTATCAAACATAGAATCGCTCAAGCGGTAGTATCATTTTATATATCCAGCACTAGCGTTAGTCAAATAAATGACGTTCAAGTTTTCATTTTAATATGGTTTATTGCAACCAATAGAATCCCTCCCACACTCCATCTACAAAAATTGTAACCAAAGAAATTAATAATTATGGTGACGGATTAGGGGACGCGATAAAAGGCCAGTGTTTTTGCAGTTTTTAAGGAAAACTTTTTTTTTTTCAAAATAAATAGAGAACTTCTCCAGTAAAAACATAAGAGTTTAATGGTGATATCAACATTTTATTGAATCTGTTATGAGCATAGCAGCATTAGACGACAAACTTTTTAAATGAAGAGGAAAAGCAAGACACCCTGGCAAATATTCGAAAAATGTTTAAATAGAAAAACTGGTAAAACACTGGCCTTTTTTCTCCACCCCTTCCTTCCCAACTTCAATAGCTTACAACAAAAGCAACTAGGCCCCTACTATAATTGCTCTTCATGGATGTAAATGCATTTAAATCTGTTTGGAAATCCTAAATATATTACTTTTATCAAAATTAACTCTGTATAATGGAGGGAATCTTTGAACATTGTGTCATACCTATTTAAATTTAAAACTAGAGTAAAATGTACTAAAGGCTGATGGCACTAAGGCACCAGTCTTACCCACCTTACGACATTTAATGCAATTCAAATCTTACATTTTCTTTCGAATCTCGAATCCAAATTCGGTTCCTCTAATCTTTAAAATGTTTTAATTTCTAGTTAAAGTTAAAATATTTATAAATCCTTATTTAATACTTGCATGTGCCACTGGCAAATTATATTTTGTTTGTCATGTCTATTTGTCATAAACAACAAAATTTATACTTTTTCTTAGTAAATTAGTTATATTAATACAATTTTGTCCATTTGTGTGGTTTTGATGTTCTCCCAAACACACAAATCCATATAATTCCTTCCAACCAATTAATTAAAATGGTTATATCCAGTCAAGATCTTCATAATTGCATTCAAGATACTTTCTTGGGATGTTTACGAATCTTAAATCTCTTGGATACTAAAGGATTTGAGTGTCCATTCTCTAAAATAAGGGTAACATTTTTTCTAAACTCTACCAACCTCACAAGTGTAATTAGATGCAGACAGCTGCAACAGCAATGAAGAATTCTAAAAAAACTAGAATTAGAACGTTTGAAGGGTAGGTACCTACCAAGGGGTCTCAGAGACAAAAATTGGATTCAAACCCTGAAAAAGGTTACAACCCTGTGTGTTGTACATATACATTAATTGTTCTTGTGGATAGGGATGAGGATTACATGGGTGTAATCCCAAATGTACCCGTGCCGGGGTTGTTTTTTAGCACCACATTCTATTATTTGTTCAGCTTATACACTTATGTACTAATTATGCTAATGAATTAGAGATGAGGAAGGTTGAATTTAGAGGAAGTGTACCTTCATTTGTGTGAAGGGAGAGAGAGTTGACAAACCATTTAGGAAAAATCACCGTCAGTACACCTGACTGGGTATCAAATCCCAATCCCCCCCCGTCATCAGTGGTCTAGTAGTCTAGTCTAACACGTGTGACGCCTTAGAACTTAGACCACCGGAGCAGGTATATCCATCAATTAAACTAATGCTAGTACACACAATATATTGATGTACTAAAAACCAGGTCTGTGTCAAACAGCTGCAGTCTAAAGGAAGACTGTTATTTGAAAACTGGAGTCTCTTGTTGTCACAATGGGGGGGAATAAAATATTACAAATTGTATTTAGGTTCTTAGTCCATTTAGTTAATAGTGTAAAGATAAGCTATCTAAGTAATCAAAAAGAAGTGATGGAAGCATTTGATAAATTTTTATGTTGACTTTATAGTAATTAATAAATCAAATAAGAGATATTTCTAGAATATCAAATGTTGATGACTCTCAGTCCGTGTCGGTGGTCGAAAGTTGACTTCCAATAAAACTCAGTTTAGTAAGAGTTCACAGAATAAAACTTGTTTTTCTCAACCCACCTTGTATTATTTATTGGTTATGGCTGAGATTTAGTGTTGGATTTCTTAAATTGGCTTGTATAGGTACAGTAAATGACAGGAAAAAGATTTCACTCTTGTAAAAAACACCACTTGAGCCACATAAAGCACGAATAAATTGTGGTGATATTTCAATCATCTCTTTCTAGAACAAACAAGAAAGTGTCTCATTATTAGTCAACAGACAGATTGCCACAATACCTGCTTCAGTAGTCGAATGGTTTAAGGTGTCACTCACATGTTGGACTGGCCTGTTGAAGATCAGGGATTGAACCCCGGTTGGGCCTATCGAGGGTGTTTTTCCTATAATGGTTTTCCAAATGTGGATGTATTACCTTTAAATGCTTCCTTCCTCATCTCAACACCATTAGAGTAACTATAATATATGTGTATAGCTAGAGCCCTGTAAAAATTGTTTTATTTTTAGTTAAATTATATTTTTTAAATCTCACTTTTTGGTGTTATTTCATGTTTATTCAACATTACATGTTATTTATTATTGATACCGTATATATTTACTTTAAAATTCTTTGTCAAGTTTGTTTGCATATTTCACAATTTTGTATCCTAAAGTTAGCTTACACTAATACAACAAAATACTAATCAAATTACAGCATGGTCAAAATTTTTGCTTAATTTCGTGTTTATTTAAAGATTTTTTTTTGTAAAAGCAGTGTTATTTCATTTTATAGGAGCATTTCGTGTAACAAGACGATTTTGTTTCATTTCTCTTTTCATAAACATTGTAAATCATATCTAAAAACTATCAAGGAAAAAGTACTTGATTCCATCTTTATGTGGCACTTTTCGCTTTATCGCGTCTCACCATCTTTACGGGGCTCTAGGTATAACTCAAACAGGTAGTGAGATGCGGTTTTCTATATGTATATTTGGCCACAACTTAAAAGCAATGGGTAGTCAAATAATTTTGTCATTCACAATAAATAGCGATAGGTATTAATAATAATATGAAGTAGGGCCTAAGTAAACTTGTCAATGGTTTTTATAGCTGAAAAATGGGTACTATATTTACTATGTTTTATTAAAAATTTGTTATTAAGAAAAAAATACATTTGAGAATATAAAAATAATGGTAAAGTTTTTAGTTGATGGCCGGTATTATTTAAACTGGCTACAAATATATTTATTCCTAAATCTCACACTATTTTATAGTTTGATTGTGCAGACCAGGAAAAAGAAAGCGTGTTCAAAATGGGGATTATGTTAATTTAAATGGTTGAGAATGTGAGATCTTTTAGTGTAGAACAAAATAGAGATTAGATTGAGACTAAAAGTCTAAAAAATAGTTTCTACTTGTATAGTTATAGTACTTGTTAACACGAGGTGCAGTTGCTTTGTGCAAGGTTCTGTGTCTACACGCTACAAGCCTGAGGTAGTTTTGAAAGAGCTATTACTGGTTTGTAGAAGAGCTCTTACTGGTTTGTAGAAGAGCTATTACTGGTTTGTAGAAGAGCTATTACTGGGTTGTAGAAGAGCTNTTTGTAGAAGAGCTATTACTGGTTGGTTGAAGAGTTATTACTCGGTTGTATAAGAGCTATTATTGAGTTGTATAAGAGCTATTACTGGTTTGTAGAAGAGCTATTATTGGTTTGTAGCCGAGCCCAGCGGTCAGCTTATAAGTGGTACTTGGATAGAAAAAACTCCTTGGCGTCAACCTGCAATCAAGCTATACCAATCAAGCGGCTGCCATCATTCGGCGAAGATAGTGCCAACTTATGGGAGGGGAGGGTGTCATGTGGTCAGTAAAACGAACCCTCCTGCTGTTAATCTCAGTTTTCTAGACTGGATATGCTACCTTTTCATTCAAGTATCTCCACATTTGTCAGCACGATGAGTGTGAACCCATTTCAAATCCATTGTTTCACAGAACAATCTGTAAGCCCCGAGGATCGAACTCGGGACCTCTGGATCTGTACCCAGGAGTTCTGACCACTCTTACCATGCAGGTCAGTTCCACTGATCTATCATAAACCACTCTCTACTCTCTGGCATTAGGAACTCGATAGGTTAATTACCGCACTTATAAAAGTATGCCACCTATCCCTATCTTGAGCTAGTTCTATCCAGTCCACCTCACTACATCCTATCTCTTTCAGGTACACTCTAATTTTATCCTTCCATCTGCGCCTAGGTCTTCCCAATGGTCTTTTATCATTGGGTTTGCCAGTCATTACCCTGAACAGGGTACTAGATTCTCCCATTCGCGTTGCATGTCCTGCCCATCATAATCTATCTTCTATGAGACTTGACTATCCTAACACTGTCTTGTGATGAGTACAGGGTATGTGACTTATCATTATGTAGCCTCATCCACTCCCCAATGGTCTCATTCCTTTCTGGAACAAATATCTTACTAAGAATCTTGTTTTCAAACACCCTATTTATTTATTTATTTCATGTAAGGTAAGCGACCATCAAAGGCTTCAACATTGTTGCCAAGTGAGGGTGAAGTCACATCTAAGATAATTCAACATTGTTGCCAAGTGAGGGTGAAGTCACATCTAAGATAATTCAACATTGTTGCCAAGTGAGGGTGAAGTCACAT
>CABFWB010004446.1:14295-26141 GCA_902151455.1 Timema bartmani
CTTGCTTCCTCTACTATCTCATGTACTCCAACATCCTCATTACATGCCCATACCATCTCAGTCTTGCTTCCTCTACTATCTCATGTACTCCCTGTATCCCAACTCTTCCCTGGATAACCCTATTCCTAATCTTGTTTCTCCTCAGTAAAAGTGTCAAAAATATAATATTTTTTACATCAATTCCAACCTCATCAACTACTTCAAAGTGTTCACAATGTCCTGTAGCGCTCATCGTACGAGAGCCCTGCGGAGCTGGTATTAGCAGTTTTTTCTATTGTGTGTATGTAAATGTGTATAGTGATGTTAAAAAATAAATAAGACTTATAAAACAAATAAAACCTGTTGTTTTTATTTACTATGGCCCTAAATATAGCATCTAGTAATAAATAATCGAAAGATTAGCCAATCAGTGTGCATTTTTCAACTATAAAACATAGTTACTAATAGTTATACAAGCTTGTAGAAGTACGAGGGGCCCAGGGCTGGATCTGGCTTGTGTTCTGTCGAGCCATGTTGTTGCTGCCACCAACTTGCCAAAGACTATTATTTACAATAATCTTTTTGGGATATTTTATTGTTGCCTACAAGTGCTATATGTTTTAATTGTCAATTGATCACCTGCTTTAAAAACAGATTTTGTTAACTTTAGTAACCATCTATGTACCAAAGTAACTACAAGTAGAGAATGTTTATGGTTCCTTTTGAGAAAAAACTTTTAAAAAAGCCACTAAATATTTTAGTAATTAATTGCCTATCAGAATACAAGCATGACACTTTACATGGCAATAAATAGTCTAATTGTATTAAACCATCCAAAATTTTATTTTAATTGAATCATAATTATAATAAAAGCTTAGATGATTCATTTTTTATTTATAAAAACATTAAAGATTATTTTTATTTAATAATAATGATAAAATAGGTGTAATAGTGTCTTAGGGTTTATAAGTTAACAATTCTTTAGCTTTGTAACAAAACCAAGTTTAGTTAGTAATCGAGTTTATGTAAAATGGTTAAATAAAGCTGTGGTAAGAGCTTGATTTATGTTAATTCACTATAAAAAGATACACAACTTTTGTTGGGTGAAGGCAATAAAGAACTAATATCCCATTTGCAAGATTTGAGTTTGCTAAGAAGAAAAGCAAGATGTCTAAGGCGTGGCGGCTACTGTGGACTTTTGCGCCTCGCAATACTTTAGTCAAATAAGTGAGGAGAGCAAATATTTTCTAAATTATTAATCAAATAATATTAGTATATGAATGGCTGACTTTTTTTTGTTGTCTTATGTAATTAACTATGTTGAAAGGTCAGGGTTTTTTTTGTAAACAAATATTTTCTCAAAAGTAATCGTAAACATTCTCAACTCGTATATACTTATAGCTACAGCGCAAACTCACATGTATAACAAGAGAGCAGAGCAGGTCTCTGGAACATACTCGCTGTCCCCAATGTTGTTATAGGCATCTGACAGCTAGAAAAGTTAATAGATCTACTGTCATGTGTTCATACATCAAGTCTTGTGATAATGCTATATCACAAAGGTGTCCAGCCTAACAACATTTTAAAATTCCCTGAATTTCCCAGCCATAATATATAAGTACAAACATTATTTTATTAATATTGCAACTTGATGCAATAATACCTTGTGACACAAACACAATCTGAAATTGTGTCACTCCATGATGGGGGGAAGGATAAGCCCAAAGCAATGGGTTGTTGGGTAGCGAGATCTAAGATTTCAGTTGGATCATATTGAGTCGTTAAAAGATCACTTTTACACCGCTAGTTTTAAAAAATGTTGTGAAACACAGTCATTTGTTTCTTCTTCCTATAGCACAATCGAATTCTCAATCACGGCCATGCTTTAACTTTGACTAAAGACACACAGTAGACAGTAGGGGGGACGACGACAAGAAATCACATTTTTTGCTTTGAAAACTGAGATTAGTACGTGCAACAGAAACAAAGGTGTTAAAAAAGAGATTCACGCGCGGTGAGAATTAACTAAAAGAAAAAAATGTATGTTTGACTGTTTTAAGTAAGAAATGAATATTTTTATAGTGAATTTGTAAATAAAAAAAAACAGAAATTTGATTAAAAAAATCCCTGACCAAGAAAATTACCTGCCAAGTCCTGGTTTTCCTGATTGCTAAACACTCTGTATCAATTTCAACCACAACAAAATGTTTGTATTGTCTAAAAGTTGTTTCAATTGTTGACTCAAGGTATACAAGAGATATTTCAAACTACAGATTGTTGAACCATTTGATAATATTTTGGTTAGAAATAAACCCCCAACTTGGATGCCCTTGATGGGTGGTGTACCCAGTAAATAAACAAAACACAAGTCAGCCACTTAAGCTCAGTTAGATAGCACGTCTGACTACTGAGCTAAAGGACCAGGGTTCAATTCAATTGAAAAATGTATCATTGGTGAAATGTGATTTCCCCTTTCACAGTGATGAATTAACGGCTGGGGACTGGATGTTGTGCCAGTTCTATATTTTAGTTTGTAGGTTGTGTGCTGATATAATCCGTCGGTTTAGAAAGTGCATGTTAAATATCTCAAATAAATGAAAAAAAACAACAAAATGAACAAGACACAATAATGAATAATACAAGACTTTTTAATGTACGACAATTTACAGTTGCAGCTGCTCACAAAATACATGGACGCCTCCATCCACTCGCAGTGTTCTGATTGGTCGAGTTGGAATATAATAAACTGTGGCTGACCAATATAGTAATACAAACATCAATTAACCAAAAAAATCACACTAGGGCCTACTGATGTTAGGAATTATTTTTTAACAAGTTTCGGAAAGCTAAGCTATAAATTATGTAACAGTTCTGGTGTCAAAATGTGATCAATAAGTATTCCATTTTTTAAATAAACCTTAAAAATTAAATTTACACTGCTTTGAAATAACTCTTACATGAAGTCAAATTGGTTAGTTTTAGCAAAATGTTAATTGAAGATTTAAAAAAATTAATCAAAGGCTAGGGTGCTATTTTAATTGTTCCGCATTCGAAAATAAATCAAACAATAAATGAGTTAATAAAAACACCCAACATCAAAATATAGTTACATTTTACAGTCAACTTCCAGCAGATCTTTTCTACGAGCTCTAGTGTAGCCAGTAGTTGAAGATTTCAAAGATAATGACAAGTACACCAAGAGATTGCAGCTACACTCAAGATTATATGTTGGATAAAAATGAAAAGTAAACACTAGTTTAGTTAAATGACGGCATGAGAAGTGGCGACGACTCCCATGGGTCAATACACACATCGTCCCCATTTCCTAGATTTGACTAACAAAACTAGAACAAAAAAGTTATGAATACAAAATTGAAACAAAGTTTTATGTTTTTAAGTTGTAGGCTTGTGCCCGTGTGTACTTAAACAACACATTGAAATCTTTCACTATGGTTTTAGTCACCAAAATAGTGTGTCACAAAAAATTGTTACCCCCCTTTACAGATTCACTGAGGAGGTTGCCCCCAAGATTCAATAGGGCTGATGTCTCAAGAAAGAGCGAGTGCCTCCACCTCGAGGCTTGGCCCCGTAGACACCCCCTGCGGCTCCAGAATCGTAGTAGGATCCTGAGTAGTCGTAGCCACCACCGTAGTCGTAGACATCGTAGCCTGATGTGCCGTATCCAGAGCCGAAGTCTTGTGGATAGCCGCCTCCAAAACCGGCGTAGCCTCCGTATGCTTGCCAGCCCATTCCTCGGCCGGCCCCTCGCCCAGCAGGCCCCATACCTTCAGGGTTCACTTTGACTTTCTTCACATCTACTTCCTTACCATTGATAAACTGCTTGGGGTTCTTCAGAAGTGCCCACACAGTCTCCTTGGATTCAAATGTTATGAAACAGAAACCTTTCCTTTGATTTTTAATTTTGTCAAATGGAGCTTGGACCTCAACAATCGCGCCATATTGACCAAAATAATTCTTTATGTCAGCATCTGAAATTTCTGGAGTCAAACCACCGACGAAAATTTTTCCCTGTTGGCTTTTTTTGGACACCCTTTTAGGATCAACTTTTCTCTTATTAATATAATGGTCCCCAGAAGTTAATTTATCGATAGTTTTAGCATCTGTGAAAACAATGAAAGCAAATCCACGGGACTGACCAGTATATGGGTCGACCTTGATTGTGACGCTTTCAATTTCGCCAAATTTACCAAAGTAATCTTTCAATTCCCGGTCTGTGGTTTGCCGACTCAGCCCGCCAACAAACAACTTTCTGTCATCGTCCTTACCGGGAATTCCTGCAGTTCCACGAGCTTGACCATTTCCAGCTGCATTACCGGTACCTCCTTGATAATCGTTGTAATAACTCATCTTCAAATTATCTTGATTAATCACAAATTTGCAAGACACACTAAATGCAAGTTACCCTTTATCTCGTACAAATTACAAAGAGACGCTTTGCACACCGGAAGATCTGGGAAACGGAAATAAGAAATATTTTACATGACCAACAAAATAAGGATTAATTACCTACTAAAATACGTGTGTATTCTGTATATAGAACTATCTATCTATTTGATTCGATTTGATTAAGGTGTACTTTAACAGTGACATAATCTCATATGTGTTTCTAATTTACTATAACAGCAGAAAGAAAATACACGTCCCTAAATGAGACACAAGTGTTTTACCCCCAGCTCAAGGGGAGACTATTACTAAAATTAACATTGTAAAATAAGGTAAATATTGTAACCCATCCCCAATAATTTCGATATATAATATAATTAAAAATCAACCTATAAGCTAACATAAAGATATCGAACCTCGTGTTTTATATACATACATTTCGCTAAAATATATCCACTTGAGCAAATTAGTAAAATCCTAAATTCATTATTAATGGGCGCCTTAGAAATCCACCTAGCTCAACCTATGGTAAACAACTCATCTTAGAGCTGATGGCTTATAAGATGGACAACTTGAGAAATGAAAAAACGACAGTAATAATTTGACAATATTTTACTAAATTTCTAATATGCGATTTTAAGACTTTGCCTGGTAGGAGAAGAAAAAAAAAGTTTTTGTCTTGCACATAAGATTAAAAGAATTTAAAAAAATGTTATTTGACTTTACTTCCAAATGATGTTCATGTATTTAAAATAATATTGCTCCAACAATTTCTAGTCCATAGGATTTACCTTCCAAATTGTTCACCGATAAACACAGATTTACACTTTATGCTAGGCAAAATATATGACTATCTTTCTAGACAATTAATCATAAAAATATTAACCAGAAGGTCAGATTTTTCTTGTACCGAACTGTAAAAAAAGAACCTATTTTAAGCTACTTAAGGTTTAGTACTTTATATTACATTAATGGGAATGAATGTGAACGTTTTCTACATAAAAGAGTGTTCAATTTAAGAATTGAAAAAATAAAATTATCACTTCACTGGATAGTTCCTGTTCATTTAGTTTGTAATTTACTTTTAGGTTAAATATCCTCATGATTTCACGTTATTTGAACTTTTATCCTGGGGCTTACATTGTCCTTAAGTATTTGGCATATGTACTGTATCCTCTTGAAACTTATGAAAAAAAAAATTTAAGCTGACCAATTGACATCTTTATGCTTTTTTTTTAAAGCTCAAGCTACTATAGAGCCTCTCAATAAATGAAGCAATCACAATGGCTCCTTTTTAATAGTAGGTACATAAAATGAATGTACTCCATGACCAATTTAAGAAAGACTCTCGAAATCTAAACAAATTTTAAAAATGATTTTAAAATATCCCTATATCTCTGGGTTTAACTACATTAACGTAAACAACAACAAAACATGTAAAATTTCTAAAAAATTATGAGTGGTGGAATTACTACCACAGATTTATACGACTTTTAGCTTCGTCCATTTCATTGACCATTCTAAGAACAATTTGTAGTACATACTGTACATACCCAATCAGGACATTCCCTTACGGGGTAGATAATAAACAGTGAATCTATCTTAAAAATTTGTA
Organism: Timema bartmani; assembly: GCA_902151455.1. NCBI lineage: Eukaryota > Metazoa > Arthropoda > Insecta > Phasmatodea > Timematidae > Timema > Timema bartmani. Next base: position 20,294 of record CABFWB010004446.1, read on the forward strand.
GTATGCAAACTATATCACATGAATAGTTAAATAAATTTTAATCTGCAATTAATTAAATAATTAAATATACATATAAGAAATATTAATAAATAATATTGGATGCATTTTTATATAATTATAAGCGTGAATTTATATCGTTTAAGATTATGGGACCTCCCTTAGGTCGAGCCATTGAACACCATAACAGAAATTGCGACATCCTCCCATGATAATTTTATTTCTCTATTACCATTATCCATCACTCTGAGCGGATAGTTTGATCCTAGTTTGATTTACATATTATCTGTGTGCCGATATAACCCTGGTCTAAAGCTTTATTTAGTACAAGCCGTCTTATTGAATTAAAATAGTTTAATAAGTTAAAATAAAATTTTGTGTAGATGAAACTTTTTTTTTGTGAAGTACCTACGTAAATTCTCTTTAAAATTACGAAACTTACAACGTGAATTCCATTATTCGTTTTTTCTTAATAAGTTTCAACACAAAAGTATAAATGAAGATCTCAGACATCGCATACACATATAACGCTGTATTTCAATTTTTAAATAAATATTTAAATATAGTCTATCTATTCAAAATTTGATGATGTTATAATTATATTTACATTTCAAATAGTATATGCATTCAAACGCGTCATAAGTACGCAATTGCAGAGTAGCAGAACCAAGCTAACGTTAAACTATATAAGAACACACCTTTGCCGTTTGGTATATCGACTATATAATGTATGCCCTTTCATGTAATAAAGCATATATTCCTACTCTATAATTGACTGGGTATTTCATTCTCTGGAATGTAACATTACTTTTACAGACTTAAAAAGTTAATTTCTACATTCAACTATTCGCTTAATACAAATGTCGCAAATGGATGGTGAATTATTTTCCAACCCTTGTTATTCCTTGGTTGGAGTTTACACTTGATAAGTCTAATATATGTTTTGTGTGAACATCTAGGCCTACTTAGTTCAAGTGAAACGTACAAAATTCTGAGACTTAGATGTATTTTACACACTTCTCAGTAGCTTTAAATTAAATTTAATTGTTGGTGAACAACTACTATAGTAATTATTATGTATATTCGTAAATGAACTACTGAAATATAAATTACGTCTACTAATTTTTAGTACTTGTCTCATCCACCTAGGGTGCTTTAGAAAATTTCCAACATGGCCATTGACCGTCTCTAATTATTGTCTTTGGTTAAATCTTAAACCAATTATTAAAACAAGATTACAAAATAATTGAATAATTCCTTACAGTCTGACAGCCTTAATAGAATTTGTAAAAATGCACTACAAAAAAGGCTTCCTGATGTCACTAACATACATGGTAAAATCCCTCACAGCTATGTGTTTAAATGAGTTCAATAATCATCCATAAAACTTTTATTAAATAAAAGAATAAACAATTAAATTTTATAGGGATTATTATTTTTGTTACAGAAATTAGTCTATCATAATTATATATAAGTAGTTAAAAAAAATTACCAAATGATTTTATTCAATATTCATCAAAGTATCACCCCTGATTATCTTATTCGATACCCTATACCAGTGATTCTCAGAGTGGGGTGCGCGAAACATATTTTGGGGGTACACAATGAAGCGGTGGAATTATTGTACAAGTTAGAGTGGAGAAAGAATATCTGACTTTGTCAAGCATTGCGATAAAACAATTTACTGCCTTTCACAACTACGTATTTGTGTGAAACTGGTTTTCCATTTTCATATTTAACTGCTTTAAAAAATAAATATAGAAATAGACTGAATGTTGAAAATGACTCGCGACTCTAACTAAGCAAGATAATACCTACCACTGATGAACTTTGCAAACGTAAACAAGCACACCCATCTCACTGACTACCCACATAATTTTGTTAGATTTGTTCAATCAATCATGTCATTTTTTGTGTGTATTAATATATTATGTAGCTGAGTAAATTAAACTGTTAATAGACACAAATAAATATAGATGTTTTATCATATACCCATTATTATACTAAAATATTTTATATCTGTACAATGGGTACGCCAGTTATATAAATATGCCCAGGGGGATACGTGGAGCATACAGGTTTGAGAACCACTGGCCTAAACAATAGGAACGAAAAAAAAAGTTTACCTCAAAACAATTTCTACTTTGAAAGAAGCTATTGGGAGAAGTCCAACCCCTGAATATTTTTGAAATATGTATGCCCCTAGAAGCTCTCTCTCGCTATAGTTTTATATAGCTGTAGATAGGAAAGAATAATAGGTGTAGAAGAATGCACTTATAGAACTTTGTAAACAATACCTAATATATTATTCGTAAGAACACGGCAATTAAGCAAAGGTTAACATTTTTGTGGTAATCTTTGTTATTATTGAAAGTATATGTCAAAAGTGATAGCTACAAATGACATGAATACTTGTATGATTATATGAAATTAGTTTTAGTACCATTTGTAACTGTCATATATTGTTCTTGGTATTAATATTGAAAAATAGATAATTTACATTTAATGTAAAATGCTTTAGTAAGAAGTAAAAAATTAATGAGAAGTTATTTTAATACAGTATTTTCTGCTACCTACACCTTGATTCTTACTATTCATGTTTTGTTAATACAAACTCCTTCTTCTAACCATAATATTTAATACAAATCTTGTATATTGCGTCCAGTTAAACTAACTAATTATCTGGCCTTAAAGAACTTGAAAGTTCTTGGCTACACAAACGTAAGCTTGCCATTCAAACCTGTCCTGAGACACCTCCATCCAATCTCTAACCCGACACCCAACTCCTTTCAGATATATTCTCACATTATTCTCCCATCTTGACCTACCAAGGAGTCTTATATCTTCAGGTTTCCCAGCAAAAATGTTGTGTATACACCTGCCATCGCCCATATGCGTCACAAGATCACACTACCTCATTTCGAAAGCCTTGATTATTCTATGTTTTGATAGGGATACAAGCTATGAAGTTATTCATTACGCAACTTCCTCCACTCTCCCATTTGTTCATCCTTCGTAGATACAAACATCTTTCTCTACACTTTGTTCTCAAAAACTCTCAATCATGTTGAGTTATTGTAGTAATTTATTTTTGCAACACATCTTACTCCTCGTCCGGGTTATATGAATGCTACTGTTATAATATTTTACTTGGTTTATTTGGTATTATATACTCCTACTTTAATTGATGATTATAATAATGTGTTCCTGTTTTTTTACATTTATAAACATGTATGTATAGGTACTAGTATTAGTACCTGTTTATCGCTTGTCACTAATATACAGTAGTTTTATGTTTAATACATGCCATTTACATCAGAAGAATAAGCTGTAGTTTAAATAGGGTAATTAAATGACAATTTTTATAATAAAATAAGAATATCTATTAATAATTGAGCGTAAATAAACAAAAATCTCTAAACACTTGCTATACTTTAAAAATGCCCTATGTTTTATATTGATTAGCCTCAACTCAATGGCCTTGCTTATAGTTTGGTCTGCGCCTGCGTGTTTATCATCCTCAAAGAATCGATCATGATGTGGGCGAGTTGGTTATCCAAGTCAGCTGTCTGTTTATTGTCGTTGACAGTAAATTGTTTGCGACTTGCAGACAAGTTTAAGTAATGTAGCGTGTTTGTGTTTATATATACTGTTCAAAATGTACTTGATGTGAATACAACTCTTTTTCTAGATTTTGTAAGTACAACAATAATATAATAATTTAATTTACAATACTATTTGCTGTATTTTTCTATGAAAAGGCTCTGTCATTCAAAATTGATGGTCATTTAAAGGAAAGTTAAATAAGCGAATTTTTCATATAAATTCATTTGTGAGAAAACAGGCAATTTTCACTTGCGTAGCTAACATTATGAAGAAGGGGAGACTGGAATTATAAATACAGTCGTCTTAGCTTATGTCTCCTTGTATATTTGCTCTGACCGATGGTCTAGCACTTATATTAATCACCGATTTGTGTCTATGTGCATACGATACAACATTTTATGATGGCACGCGCTACAAAAAAATATATTAGTTCTTCTCCTTCCATTGTGGAACTATATTGAAAGGCAATGCTCTAGTATCCAAACTGGAAAACCTCTGAGTTCCACTTTCCATCTATAAATACTAGTACTAAAAAAACCTAGCTGTTCTGGTACTGCTTAAATAACTGGGGACGAAACCCCAAGAACCATACCTCTTACACAAATTTGTTTTTATAAAAAAGAACGAAAATCACAAAATAAGTTTTGGCATTACGCTCACAATCCAATAATACTAAATTCAAGATTTTTTTTTTTTAGTATTCATTCTTATAAGATTTGTTATGAACTTACTGAACTTGAATTGGGTAGTTTATAACTTTGTTTTGGTTATTTTAGCCTTTTGGATTTAAAATTCTTTTGTGTGTGGTAATTTGCTCAATATATCGAAGGTGTTGGGTTGAGGGTTTTTTAATTTTAAAACCCGCCTCGGTGGCGTAGTTGGCTAACGCGCTAGTCGTGTTGAGCTCGACTGCCGAGGACGGGGAGATCGAGATTCGAATCTCGATCTCCCCGTCCTCGGCAGTCGAGCTCAACACGACTAGCGCGTTAGCCAACTACGCCACCGAGGCGGGTTTTAAAATTAAAAAACCCTCAACCCAACACCTTCGATATATTGAGCNTCCATTAGCGTAATTAGTACTTAAGCGTATAACCCGAACGGGTAGTAAGACGCGATGCTAAATATTATTATTATTATTATATTTTAAATATGTAACCTATTGTGTACATATGTGTATGTAGAAATGAATGGAGTAGGCTTATACTTTAGGTAATTGTCATTTAACAGACTACTACCACCATCAACAAAATCATAGGCCCAAATAATTTCTTATGGTTTACTATTGTTGCACTGTTGTATTGTTGTACTATTGTATGTGGGTCTGTTTTCTGGTAATATAGCAAACACTAGTACCATTGTAATGACCACTAAACAATGCAGCTATAATTTGTATGACCAGATGAAAACACTAAATTAATTACTGTAGCCTAAACATTTTCACTTTCTTAAATGTTTAAAACTAATTAGGATGTTTATGTATGCGCGAGCCACCTGGATATTTTTATAAACCAAATAAATAATCAATCAATCAAAAAAATTATTGTTTTTGTAAACAATTCAAAACCAAACTCACTTAAGTGTCGCAGGAACAAATATTGTTGACAAATTTGTAAAATTGCACGACTGAAGCCTTACCTATATTATCGAGGTGATTAATGTGCAACAACGTCTGCAATGACTCTTTCGCAAAAGGCAAATTTCTTGTAAATGGTAACTAATATTTTCATACACAAATGAAGACACTTTTGCTCACATCCACTAACAATTGAATATCCAGAAACTCACACAAGGCTCCAGTAGAGCTGAATTGAAAATGTAGTAAAGGTCTGAATGGACACACCCCGGAAGTCAAATATTAAAGTAATATATATACATCTAAGGGCTAAATATAAATACCGGTGTATTATAGAGTTATTTTCCAAACAAACTTAACATAACCTTCATGATGATAATTACTCGGCTGACTTGATCTAATCTTGCTACTGTTCCATTCATTAATAAATTAGAATAACAAAATAAACAATTTTACTCTCTTAGTATAAGATGACATATCGTAAGGGATTGTGGATCAAACAACGTGTTGGTCGAACTTAGTATGTTTACATTTGGACTTAGGTTTTTTGAGAGTTGTATGAAGGTTGTAAAGGTAAAATAATTTCAAATAGGTCTAAATTTAATTTTAATAGAATCATTTGATTCACAGTTTCCCTGTGAATATAATGATAATGCTAATAATCTCTCTCCA
>CABFWB010004446.1:28098-59162 GCA_902151455.1 Timema bartmani
TGCTCCATCCAATAACCCCTGCTCCAGCCAAAACCCCTGCTCAAGCCAATAACACCCTCTCCAGCCAATAGCCACCTCTCTATCCAATAACCCCCTCCCATCACCCTTGACCCAGCCAATAACTTACTCTCCAGCCAATAACCCCGGCTCTATCCAATAACCCCTCTCCAGGCAATAACCCCTGCTCCAGCCAGTAACCCCTGCTCCAGCCAATAACCCCTGCTTCAGCCAATAACCCATCTCCAGGCAATAACCCTTGCTTCAGCCAATAACCCCTGCTCCATCCAATAACCCCTCTCCAACCAATAACCCACTCTCCAGTCAATAACCCCTCGTTCTTGCCTTTGTTCTGGTTGCTCTCAATCACAACCTAAGCTAGGGACATTTTCTCTTAAAATTTAAAAATTGTTTTTCCTTCTTGACTCCAGGCTAATGATTGTGCATTCTTTGTTTTTTCATTAGTTTAATTCAAGCTATAAATGAAACAAAGAAATATTATCTCTGTTTTGTTGACTATATTTAGAAATAGCTCACTACACTCATGGCAGTTTAAATATCTCTGTTGCTATTAGTCAACTCTGACAGGATATCCTTTGATAGTTCTCATTGTTAGTTGATTATCTGACACAAGATACGCTGTGTCGTTATTGGACCTCACAATTACAGTTGAACCCAGGCTTCAAGTAGAGGTTCGTCGGCTCTTGGGGCACTAGGGGGCTTTCAAGTGAAACATTTCCTCCAACTTGCTAAAGTTCTGGCTAACTATCAACTGGAAAGAAATTAAGACTCTTCTTATCCAACTAAGCAATAAAACTGATTATAATGTTTGCACTTGCATATCAGTGAAAATAATTTCTCAACAATCACGACAAACAAAGCTACAGGTAGTTCTTAAATCGACGGACAGTTGAAAATATCCTTCCCCCGTGTCTTACACAAATACATATATCCATACATGCCCCAATATACTACACACACGTACTCATTCCCGTCGATACATACATTACACAAGTAACATTAAACTTACGATTCTGGAAACTACATGGAAGTTAGCGAGCATTTATTTATCTGCTCCATGAGCCTCTTTTTTATTAATTCTGAAATTTGAGTATTTCAATTTGAGCTGGAGGGCTGCACAGAACATGCTCAGGGGTCGCGGGCTGGACTTGCCCGGTCTAAGCCGTCACTCCTGTAATATATACTGCACTGCTGATAATGGGGAGATCGGGGTGTACTGAGTTTTTTTTACCTGAATGACTTTCCACTCTCCCTACATGCAAATGAGGGTACACTTCATCTTATTAAACCCTACTCATCCCTCTCATATGATCATAATTAGTAGCCTATATATGTGTACAGACCAAACAGGTATTAAGGTAAATCAAGTGAGACTTAAGGGCAATAAATAACCCTGATCTATGATGATGATGGTGATATCTGATAGATCGCTCATGAATGAGTGTCAAATGAGTGTCAAATGAGTGTCAAATCAGAGATCCACAAGCTCTCACCTCGCATCGCGTACGAGAGTTACCCCAAGACCATGTTTTAGCAGGGTTGTTGCGACAAAATGTCCTCCCATTCATTTGTTTTGGTCGTTTTCTTCAATCTCTGCCCGACGACGCCCGGTTTAAAAGTGTAAGGAGCCTTTATGTAGATTACACTTCCTCCATTTTAGACGATCACAGCCTATGGATTCTCAGACAGAAACACTAAGATTACTTTTATTTAACTTCTCCTTAAGTGAGTTCTTAAAGTTGTTTGTCCGCCATGACTTTGTTGTGAATAAAGAATATTCTTACTTAAAGCATGTATTTAAACAGATTGAAAGAATGTATTGAGTGCATGGACCAATCGAACCCTTGTAGCTATCAGTGGTGTTGCTCGTAGTAATGAGAGGTCGGTGTTTCAGTCTTGGCCGCAGGGATGACCAAGAAGTTTGAATTCAACTGGCACATCCCGGTGCCCGAACCTCTGATCCAGGGCTGCTTGTTTGACCGCTGGACGGAAGAGAAGGACTCCACAGAACTAGAGACAGGATGTATGTTCAAGGTGGACGAGTATGGATTTTTTATCTACTGGAAGAGCGAGGGTCATGTGAGTGACAATATGTTATTGTTAGGTTAGCCTTCTGCTCACTGTCGTACTGTCATAGGCTAGCCTTCTGCTCACTGTCGTACTGTCATAGGCTAGCCTTCTGCTCACTGTCGTACTGTCATAGGCTAGCCTTCTGCTCACTGTCGTACTGTCATAGGCTAGCCTTCTGCTCACTGTCGTACTGTCATAGGCTAGCCTTCTGCTCACTGTCGTACTGTCATAGGCTAGCCTTCTGCTCACTGTCGTACTGTCATAGGCTAGCCTTCTGCTCACTGTCGTACTGTCATAGGCTAGCCTTCTGCTCACTGTCGTACTGTCATAGTGATGAGTGTTACAGGACAAATATGTTATTTAACTCTGTGTTACAGGACATAGATGTTATTTAACTTTATGTGTTACAGGACGTAGATGTTATTTAACTCTATGTGTTACAGGACAGAAATGTTATTTAACTCTTGTTACAGGATGTAGATGTTATTTAACTCCATGTGTTACAAGACGGGGTTGTTATCTAATATCTAACTCTGTGTTACAAGCCGGAGTTGTTATCTAATATCTAACTCTGTGTTACAGGACGGAGATGTTATTGAGCTGTGCCAAGTGAGTGATATCAGGGCAAGGCGGAGTTCCCAATAAGGTAAGCCTCATTAGCTCGCAATAAGTCATATAGCAATGACTATACCATAGTTTAGGTGTTTATTTGTCTTTAAAATTAAAATACAAATGACTGTATTTTTATTAATAAAAAATATTTATCATTTGAACACAACCAACTATCTAGAAAAAATTTAAAACACTGAGCAAAATCTGACCAACAAACATGTCATTTATCTTTTTAGATATTTATGTAGAATGGTTTATTTTGTATTTTCATTAAAAAAAATAATTCCACATTTCAGTTTAGAACGTCTTACGGTTTATTAATTGATGGCACGATAATTTCAGTACATTCAATCTAGATATTTAAAACATATATAAATTAATGTTTTGTTTGGATGAAGATTTATCTTTTATTTGTTTTAAATTATTCTGAAAAGTGTGGTATGTCCTAATAATTATTTGAGGTGACTTTATTACTGTATTGTCTCTGGTAAGTAGGAATGACTACAGCTTCTTACTCGATACAAACTCACTAAGTTGATTGTTTTACTAAACCTATGTCTTATATTAAAGATAGGAATTGATAGAAACTTTTTTTTACATATTTTCACCTAAATATCAATTTTTATGGTAATAATAGTTGTTTATTAATCATTCTTTAAGTAATTCACATGAATCATAAATTTATACATCTCCTAAAAGAGAACCTTTATTCTCTCATTGAGGTACATTGTGTTATATCTGGAAGAAGGTACAGGAAGAAGAACAAACTCAATACAACTTTTACAACATGGCACACTGCTGCCACTGGACAAAGAGGTGATGGCTGCCTCTTGAAGAAAATCCATCTTCGTCACCCAATCCCCCGACCTAGGTTTCAGCCTATCGGGAGGAAGTGTGAAATCCGCAACGATACATTTTCTTTAGGAGGTAGCCATCACTTATTTTTCCAGTGGCAGCAGTGTAAAGGGTGAACCTTGTTCTTTTCATTGTAAAAGTCATATTGTGTTTCTCTCCTGTTACTTCTATAAATCTATATGATAATAGGCAGGAACACTCGACCAACCTAACATTAATTATTTCCTCGTGATTGTGTCAGGACGCGAAGCTGTTATCTAACCTGCAACAGAAACATGGAGACAGCCTGGAGGCCAAATCACTTACTATCTGTAGTGGGACAGACTACATCAACATCAACTATCAACATGTTGTTTGTCCCGACGCTGAGACGGCCAAGGTAACACTATATCTGTAGTGGGACATCAACATGTTGTTTGTCCTGACTTCGATTCAAGATTGAGTTTTGGTACTGAACAAACTCGTTTTATAGTATTTTTCTTGGTTCTTCAGTCTCATTCAGTCTTTCAAAACTTACCTTTCTAATCTCGTATTAAATAGTTTACAAGCAGTCGCTTACTTTTGTATGTTATGGGTTTCCAAAAACACGAAATTCAAATGCATAACGCCTTACTATCTAGTTAAGGGCCGGTCTTATGGCTACAGGTTGGATATAGCTTTCGGGAGGTTAAAATTAGCTACCAGTTAAAGGTTATCAGCCACTTTAATATGTTACATGTATTATGAACTGAATTTATCTGTAGGATGAATATATTTTTATGCATAAAATGCAAGGTTGGTACTGTTTTTACTTGTGCGCGCATGCATACAACCTGGCTAGTAGCTACAACGCTCTACACTTTGTTAAATAATGGCGGCTAAACGAGTTCGACTAAACAGATGGCGTCACGTGGGCGCAGAAGCTAAGATGTCTTGCAAGTAGTAATTTCAGTGTCTGCCAAAATGTGATCAATAGTTCGGTACAACGTTTACAAAATTTCATTTATTGTATTCACATTTAAATAATTTGTTCTTATATAACTATAACTCTACAAATAGCTTGTCAGTTTTTGTAAAAGTGTGAATTAAATTTTCTAACTTTATAGTTGCTTAACCCGAATGGATAGTAAGATGCGGTACTAAGTATTATTATTCTAACTTTATGTATAGTTAGAGCCTAAGCCTGTGACTACTAAACACGTGAACCAAGATTTTAACCTAAAAACAGATTATGAAAGGTTAAACATCATGAAAAACAACACGTCACTATGGTAACGCCCATTTTAACTTTCATATAAAAATTATCAGGTACTTGAACCTTCTGATAAAAATGTGATGGATAAATACATTTTATCTGGCAGTCATAAGACACACTTTTAACTTATCGACCAGATAATAATATTTATCAGCCAGATTAAGACCCATCCAGGAGTCATAATACTGGCCCTAACTGTTACAAATGAAAGATAATATGAAATTTATAATTATTATAACAATATTTAGTTTTTTGCTCCTGTACAGAGCTTACACGATTATGTAAAACATTAAAAATATGAACTAAATATTAGTTTCTTACCTTTAACTCTATTTTCTCAGTTTATTTGAAATTGTGTTCAATATACGCCACCATGAGATGAAATGAAAATACCTCCATTTCTACTTCAGAAAATTTGTTTGTCAACTAATATATCAAAATAGGTTTGGGTAGGAGGTCTCAATTTATAATTTATTTGGACTGTACACACTTTGTTCACCCTGTAAGGCAGTAAGATTACCTTGGTTTGTTCTACTATGGTGTAGCTTATAAGATAAGGACATAGTGTAATATGTCAAGGTAAGACTGCTACCTTGCTTTGTTCCACTATGGTGTAGCTTATAAGATAAGGACATAGTGTAATATGTCAAGGTAAGACTGCTACCTTGCTTTGTTCCACTATGGTGTAGCTTATAAGATAAGGACATAGTGTAATATGTCAAGGTAAGACTGCTACCTTGCTTTGTTCCACTATGGTGTAGCTTATAAGATAAGGACATAGTGTAATATGTCAANGTGTAATCTGTCAAGGTAAGACTGCTACCTTGCTTGGTTCCACTATGGTGTAGCTTATAAGATAGGGCCATAGTGTAATTTGTCAAGGTAAGACTGCTACCTTGCTTTGTTCCACTATGGTGTAGCCTATAAGATAGTAATAGTGTAATCTGTCGAGGTAAGACTGCTACCTTACTTAGTTCTACTATGGTGTAGCTTATAAGATAGTCAGTGTAGTCAGTCAAGGTAAGATTGCTATAAAATCATTACTTTTTATTTATTTTTATTATTATTATTACCACATGCTACCACCTCTCCATGTTATAGCATATATGATTACTCTAATGGGGTAGGGATGAGGAGGGAAGTATTTTAGAGGTAATATACCAGCATTTGTGTGGAAGAAGAGCACCCTCAGATGTGCCCGGTATTCAAACCCCGATCTCCCTGTCATTAACAGGCCAGGCCAACATGAAAATGACGCCTTAGACCAGTTGGCCATTGAAGCGGGTCCTTTATCTTTAGAAAGTACTTTTACAATATAAGATGTGTTTTTAATCTCCGGTTGAATAAAAGTAGGAGTCTGTGAGTGTAAGTTTTTTTTAAATTTGTTTTGATCTCGAGTGAGATTTTCATGAAGCTCCCGAGTAGAGTCAAGCGTAGGTTTAATAAATATATAATTTTAAAACTTACTTATATAAATAAAACATATGAAATAAAATATGACTAAAATATTTTAAAGAAAAGTTATCGTTTTAGTTTGCATTAAGTGTTTGTGGTTGGGTCATTTTAGTAAAATGCCACCATCTTCCTCCATTCTTTCTTCTTTAATTGCACACTTTCTGTTAACCTGAAAAGAAAATATAATTTTTTAAATCACAAAAAAAAAATTAGGACAGTTTTATAAATACACACGGTTTTTCTAATCACAGAATCTTACTACCTGTTCGGGCTATACGCTTATGTACTAATTAAGCTATAATGGTGTTAGGGATTATGAAGGTTATATTTATAAGAAGGGGGAGTGGAAAACAATTTTGGAAAAACCACCCTCAGAACACCTGACTGAGAGATTCATACCTTCGTCATCAGCAGTCTAGTCTAGTGTCAAATAAGCGCATTAGACTACACGGCCACTGAAGAGAGTTTTACTAGGTCGCTGACCTTGACTTTCCAATAGCAATTTGTACAATTACCACTTCGTCTGTTTCTCCTCACAAACCACATCCAAACAAGCAGAGAGAAGTGAAAACAATGAGTCATTCATCCCTACACACGATATAAGAAAAATAAATAATCTTGTTTAAGAAGCTCAAAATTTCAAGCACATAAATATTCCGAGAGCTTGGGTTTGGCTCCAGTACTCTAATAACTCTAGGTAAAATAATCACTAACTGTCTGTCAACAATAATGGTGGTGAGAGCTATCATAGCCTGTCCGATACATCATTGGCTTTCTCCTTGCTGTTGGCGATCCTGGAGCCAAACTGAAACGCCCTTTTCGGCAAACAAGCCGCTTTGTACAGCCCTAGCTTAGTCGCCGCCAGACGTAGCAGGGTCTTATCTCCCACCCCTGGTGGCAAGGACGGTATAGGACAACATCTGGAACAATCGAGGGGCACAAAATCACTCGTAATATTATTTTCAATAAAAGAAAGGCAAGTTAAGGTGTCAAATGGTTATACATTAGAGATGGTTCAGATCATATTTTCCTTGAATCAGAAATCTTTACTTTTATTTTGAATCTCGAATCTAAATTTGAATTCCTGAATTTTTTAAAATGTACAATCTTATAAAAAGTTAAAATATTTAAAATGTATTTTAAAAATATTTGTTTAGATGCCACTGACAAATAATATTTATTTTTAGAGACCGATAAGTTGTAACTGATCAATCTAATTTTTTTTCCTCAGGAGAAGAATAAAATATATCTAATTTTGGATACAAAAAACAATTTCACAGGGGAAAAAAAACATCTAAAAAAGGAATTATTGCTTGTGTGTCGACTACCCTTCCCTTTGTCACCCCGATAGATTCCTCACCTGTGCCAGGGCGGCAGAGCTCCTACATAGCTGATGACCCCCTCGTCCAAGTACGGGAACCTGCCCTGACGCCCGTGGTCAGACAAGATCCTGTCGTCCCGGCCAAGGTTACGAGTTGAGATCCTGGCGAGGTCATGCCGTAGCTCAGCTAGTAGGGCCTGCCAGCCGCGCTGACCAAGTGTAGTGCGATGTCGCATGTACCCTCCCAGCTGTTCGTCTGCGCCCATACCGAGCAGAACCACCTGCGCCAAGGTCAGAAAGAGTGTCATAGGCAGGGAGTCTAACCGGAACCAATAAATGAAATTAACTGTTATTTTAAAGGAAGCAGAGCTGAAACCTCAAAAATAAATTGCTTAAGAACCGGAATTATAATCGATATTTTCAAAGGTTTGTATCAGTTACTAAATTTTTTTTTAAAATCGCATTTTATGCAACGTGTCAGGCATTTATTAAAAAGGAATATGTAATAAGAATTAACAATGAAGTATAAGCAAATAAATAATAATAATAATAATATTTAGCACCGCGTCTTACTACCCATAAGCAAATAAAACTCCACCTTCAAGGCTGATATTTACCCTGGCTGGGGATATATAACCACTATTATCGCCACTAGGAAGCACCAGTGTTCCCTCCCCGCGGCTAGCGAACCACAGGGCACAACCGAGGCTGTCGTCGAGGATTGTGTTCAGAGGGTGGATCAAGTCGGAAATCCTACGGCTGCGTTCTAGACACAGCTCCTCTTGACTCACGTCAATCTGCACAAATTTTCCATTTTAGTCATACATTTTCATAATATGGTTATTACTGGTTTGATTAACTAAAATACTTAATATTATTTAAATTGAAAATTACATACTGACATGGGAATCAAATCCAGAATCTTTGACTCATTACACCAATACTCTTACCGCTGAGTTATCCAGGAGTCGTCCCTTGCCCAGGGTCATTCTTCACTTGTATTTTAAGGCAGTAAGCAAGCCTGTTATCTTTCAAAATAAACGAAGTGTTCATTATATACCTACTAAAATAAGAGTTTTTTATTTGTACCTGTAACCACAATGCAACTTTATGCATAGAAGCATTTGTTTAGAAGGAAAGTGGAAACCCTATCATCGGTAGTCCTACTACCTCTTTACTTTACCTCCATTACTGTTTCCAGCCTGTGGTCAGTTTTTTATTCAAGTCATATATTTTCCACAACCGGTTTGCTAGACCTGTCGTAACTTATGTCTTATAATATAACTTAAGACTAGGACAGGCACAACATTTAGTCCCTCGGCAGTTAATTTATCACTATAAAAGGTTAAACCCACATTTCACCAATAATACATTTTCAGCTATGCTAGGGATCGAACCTAGGACCCTTAGCTCAGTAGACAGACATGCTATCGACTGAGCTAAAGTGTTGGATTCCTACTGCCTCTCAGGATTTAAAAGCAATCTCTCAAATTAAAGTCAAACATGCTAATCATTTTTAGAAAAAGATAAAAAGAACATTTATTTTCTTTCTCTGAGTTTTACCTCAACAAAATTCCAATTTCTCTCGGGGTGGAGTTGCCGTAGTTCTGCCCATGTTTGTCTGCCCGTCTTTCTATCTGGCACGTCATCAAATTTGTCTGCCCTTTGCTTGTTGCCTTGTTTCCTTTCCTTTCTGGACATCTCCCTGTGCGGCCTTGGTCTCTCAAACGCGACATTCAGTAGATCTATCGGCTCACCGCTAGGCACAAACTCGTGGGCCAGTGCTGCCAAGATGGCAGAGTCTAGCCCCCCAGAGAACAAAACTGCGGTCTTACAATGTTGGCAAACACGTTTTGTACCCTCGTCTTCAATGTGTACACTGTTCATATCAGCACTCACTTGGTCTGTGCTGTTAAAATATTGTATTTCGGCGTTTATTTCTGTCGGTGAATGGACTTCACTTTTAAAAACCCAAACTGAACTTTTTACTTCAAGGTCCCCACCAAATTTATTCCATCCCATCCCTTCTTTGCAACCTGTCGATCGATTGTGAGCGTTACAAATCGTAGCACATGATTGACATGCATCGAGCTGCGTCTTCACTCTAACTTTCACAGCCTTTTTAAGAATACTGATCAAGTCGTGGACCCTCGAGCTTAAGGCTCGGTCTTTTAGCAAATCCTCGAGGAGTTTCATATGTGACGAAGAGGGGTGTTCGACTTGTGTGAAGGGTGACAGGTCGTCTGTGGTCGGTCCAGTCAAGAACAAGCCAGCGTCAGGAAGGAAAACCGGCGACTGTATTTTAATAGGGGAGATTATTAGTTCGAACGATTCCTTTTTAAAAGATGAGATTTCATCTTCCGTTATGTCCGACCAGGGGTGGAGATGAATGCTGTCGAGACCTAAACAAGAACGTTATTGGTGAATTAATACATTCATAGAGAGGATAGCCACGGTGTGGGAAAACAAGGAAAAACTGGAAAAGTGAGGGAATTAAAATTGACAAGAATTTTATGATTATTTTATTTATTATTTATTTGAGGTATTTATTGTGCACTTTTGAACCGACTGATTTTATCAGTATACAAGAATGTCTAAGAGTAAGAGCGAAAGGACATATCAATTTTGCTGGGAATGGTATCTTCCCCAAAACTTCCAAGGTTCCCCCTCCGAAGGAAGTTGTGGTATGGATTTTTGTCGCTCAAGAAATATCAATTCACACCAGCTGGGTTTGAACCGATGAACATTGGGTCTTGAGGCAAGCACTTTACCCCAAGACCAATGAGGTTAACAATTTTATAGTTTAACAGGGGAAATGATGAATGTGACTATCCGAAGAAGAAAAATTTCAGATGCATTTTCTTAAAAAAAATTTTTGATCAAACTCTTATGGAGAATATATTTATATTTTGATGTATTTCAGAAATAATTATTTATACAGGGTGTCCAGCCAAACTATATTTTAAAATTCCCTGACTTTTCCAGGTTTTACAGAGACAATTTCCAATTTTTCCAATAACTAAATGTTACAAACATTATTTTATCAGGATCGCAAATCAAACAATATAATAATATTTCCATACACATATATAATCTGAAATTGTGTCACTCGATGATGGAGTTAAAGAATTTCAGTCTAAAGTAATGGGCTATTGTAGCCTATTTACGTGTGATCTAAGTTAGATTTCAGTTAAAAATCATTTAGAAACACATTCTCTTTTAGTTTCTTCTTCCAAGAGTGTAATCGGATTCCCTCATACGCACATAGACATGACAACTTTGGCTAAAAATGTGAGAGAGGGGTAGAAAGATAATGTAAAAATCACATGTTGGTTTTAAGAATCGAAATTAGTTTACTCAATTGTGCTAAAAGAGATTTGCGGTGACTATTAACTAGAAGAAAAATGTTATTTTGACTATCGTAAATGAAAGCTGTGTAGAATTTTAGTGAATATGTGAACATTCCAGAAATTTGATCCAATTCCCTGACTTTTCCAAGAATTTTCTCTAACCAAGAAAATTCCCTGACTTTTCCCAGTTTTCTAGGTTTTCCAGGTCACTGGACACCCTGTTATAACAAAGTGAATATTTTTTATATAATTTTAAACATCTTTGTAAATCTTGAAATGTGTTTTTATCAAGAAAATTTTGAATTTATGAATCAGTAAAAAGTCAGGTTGACCTTGGTGGTGTTGGGGTGAGTAAAAATAATGTATCAGTAGATGGTATGTAAAAGTGTATGCATAAAAAGTTTTACGAATTGAAGAATACACGGGGAAATCGAGGGAAGTCCAATTTTTAGCTCAAATTGAGTCAGCGCTGTCATCTATTAGACAATCATAATATCTTTCTAATACAATTTAGATTACGGTTAAAAGTTATATGCTATATTAAAAAAAAAATTAGTATTCTCTGGGGTCCTTGTGAGGTTTGAAACATAACAGTTTTTGTCCTGTAAAGTGTATAGCAGGGGTCTGGAACCTTTTTGGGGCCCCCAATCAACTTTTATGTTTCTCCACTTTAATTTTAATTTTTTTATACATCTTGTAATTTATTCCTTAAATTCAATATGTCCTTCGATACTTATGTTCCTACTTTTATATAAAATATGTAATATAAATAAAATGTACACTCTGTTTATACTGAAAGGTAGAAGTCTTACCTTGACTGATTACACTATGACTCTATTTGATAAGCTGCGCCATAGTGGAATAATGCAAGGTAAGCTTGCCTTTTCGTGACAATGTAGTTTTCTTAAGCGATCGACTAAAAATTGCGCTACGAGATTAACCGTTAATTGCAATCGACCTTTTTCTGTTCTCTGGAGTATAAAACGTGACTTTACCTCTTTTAATCCTGTATCCTTTAGTTATAATCTTAGAAACAAAAGTTTAATTCAGATAGAAATAAATATGTACCATTATTTTCATCTAGATGAGCACAGAATATTCCACAGGCAGGAACCTCCTGGAATTCGGGCCTGCTCTTTTTAGCCACCGAGGTTAGCGCTAACATCGAGCTGAGAGTGTTTATCTGCCAAAGTAAGCTGTGACGACCGATCCGATCCCTGCCAAACCACAGTCGCTTGCTTGTGTTGTTCCAATAGATGAAGGAGTACGGGCCCCTCACTGTACACATAACTTGGAGTATAGGAACCTCCTCACCCAGAGCATCCAATAAGACTTTTGTGTCCGAAGTTTCTGTGTTGCCGGACTGGAACAATAACTGTATTGCTTTCCAACTGATTTCTTCAGCTCTGTGTCTTACTACCCTTTTGGGTTAGACACATATATGTACCAATTACGCTAATGTGTTAGAGATGAAGAAGGTTGAATTAAGAATAAAAGTATCCGCCTTTGTGTGGAAGAAGAGTGGAAAACCCTTTGGTAAAAACTACCTTCAATACACCCGACCGGTATTTGAACCCTGATCTCTGTGTCATTGGCAGATATTGCGAGTGTGACACCTTAGCCCATTCGAGCACCGAAAGGGGTTTGAACCAACAGTTGTGTATACTTGGATGAAAAGAAAAAATTGTTTTGAAAATTCAGTTTGAATGTAATTCATATCATAAACTTGGAATCAATGCGTACTAGTTTTCCGCCAAAGATGTCGCCATTCCATAAAAGGACATTTCCTTTGTTGTCGATGGCTGGTTGACCAAACAGTTGTCTACCTTGCATCCAAAGGACAGAGCCCACAAAATGAACCTTATATCCTGGGACTCCTTGAACATCATAGCGAGAAGATGCATCGGGGCCTCTTCGGCAGAGACACTCTGAAACATCTTTCTGAAAAAGAAAACTTTTGGAGTTGACAAGCTTTATCTATATTTTTCAAAAGTTGGAAAATACCCTTTTAAGTTTACATATAAAGATAGTAAATGTTAAAACCCTTTAAGAGGTATTTAATACAAGGAACCAATCAAATAAGATTATATTAATAAAAATTTGTTGGTTTTATTAGAAAAGCAAATATTTTACAGGGGTTTTTTAGGGCAGCTTTTTTCAAACTGGGCTTTGCCATACTTATCATAGGTTCCAAGAGGCAATTTTATAACATTATTTTATTTGTTTTTCACAATAACATCAGTATAACATTGCGATTGTTAATTTTTTTTCGTGTCTGAATAAAGGAATTTGTCAAAGGCGCAGCTAGAACATGTGATGTTTGCCATTTGTTTTATAATTTAATGCTTGTAAAATTTAAATGTTGTTTAATGTTCATAATAGTGTTAATTTTGTTATGAGGGATCCAGCATGTATTTTTCCTCGACGCTAAAAAAGTTTAGGAACCCCTGTTCTGGGGTACTTATCGTATAGTTACAAAAGCTACCATCAAAACTGCCGCTGTCACAGTTGAGAAAAGGTACAGTAAAAGATCACTAGTCTGGTGCATGGTTCCCTGCCCACCATTACTCGTCTTTTGGTTTCGCACCAGCGCCATTCCTCTGCCATATGGGCTTTATTTAAATTTGTGAGATTGTGCATCGTTCAATAATACATAGCTAGTTTGTAGCTGTGTGTCTAGTTCTTTAAAATGTTTTATAAATCTAGTAAATGTGTAGTTTCAGGTGAGGCAAGAGAAATCAGGAGGATATTTGAACTTTATTTAAAAAGAAGCTTCATTTAATCAGTTTCCCGTTCTACTAAATCATCGTTTTCAACTGCCGGAAAGCACAATATTCTCCTTAGCCTGGGACCCGACAATGTATCA
This sequence comes from Timema bartmani, assembly GCA_902151455.1. Lineage (NCBI taxonomy): Eukaryota > Metazoa > Arthropoda > Insecta > Phasmatodea > Timematidae > Timema > Timema bartmani. The sequence goes on from CABFWB010004446.1 coordinate 41,880, forward strand.
AATCACATCCCCCCCCCCATTTATATTTAAAGTATTTAACGTGCACTTTCTGAATCAACTGATTATATCAGCACACGAGAATTTCTATGAGCAAGAGTGAAAGGACCTACTAATTTTGCTGGGAAAGGTATTTTCACACACCTTCAAGGGTTCTTTTACATTCCATGATCGACATGAGCCCAATGGCTTTACTTCCCCTCAGAAGGAAGATGCGCTACAGATTTTTATCGCCCTCAAACTAGTGGCGGCAGATTCAAAACGTTCTGGATCACAGAATTCCGAACTAAAGAGTTTTAACTGTTTAACTTAATTATTTAATTAACCATGATTGTGTTTATAGTTTTCTTCATTTTTACAGTGATACACAGACGTTGTGTGATGTTATCAATAATAAAGAGCAACAAGTGTGACATCTTAGCTTAGTTGGTAGCATGTCTGCCTACTGACTGATGAGTCCCAGTGTGGACAGAAAATGTATAATTGATGAAATGTGACTTTCCCCTTTTATAATGATGACTTAACAGTTGGGGGGGTGTTGTGTCTGTTCTAGATATAAGTTATAGTTTATCTTAGTTATTGCAAGTGGAAAAACTCATACAGCAAACAGTCAGTAATGAAGGAGTGCGGTTTGAAAGGGAATCCAACAGGTCGATGTGAAAGAAGTGTCTTACGTTGGTTTGGGAATGTTGAGAGGATGAGTGTGGATCAAGGGACGAAACAAATATATGAAGGTAGAGTGTGTGGATCAAAATTAAGGGGTAGGCCATGTAAGACATGGCTAAATGTTGTAGACGAATGTGTGAAAAAGATAAACATTAATAGTTTTAAGAATAAAAGAGAAAAAAAGATGACTCAGTGTATGGATGTTGTTGAGACGAAAGGAATATGCAAGAATAAGGAAGTGTGGAGAAATTTAATGAGGATGGATTAAGTACGGAGTTGTTTTTTGAGATACATGCACAGTTTCTGCCTACTCTGTTAGGGAACATCGTAATTAGGTATGTATGTATGTAGGCCTATGTATAATTTGTGTGCTGATAAAATAAGTTGATTCAGAAAGAACAAGTTAAATACCTCAAATAAATAACAAGATAAAAGAAAAAGGTTTGTATTGTCTAGAGTGTTCTTCATACCATGTTTATATTGCGCCATTATAAGTAGTAGGCCTAATAGACTACCTACTCTGGGAACCTACACCATAGGCAATATATCTCAGTAAAAATAATTTGCTACTGGTATTTATTTAAATCATTTTACTATCTTCAAAATAATCTTAATCTAATCAAATGTTTCTCTAGGCTGAAAGTTCATAGAGAAAAAGTTTTTTTTAGCACCGTGTTTTACTACCCATTCGGGAAATACGATTAAGTACTAATTATACTAATGGGTTAAGAATAGGGAGGGTTGATTTTAGAGGATGTGAGCCCGCATTTGCGTGATGGAGAGTGGAAAACCGTTTAGAAAGAAGGAAAAACAGTTCACTTGACCGAGATTCGAACCTCGATCTTCCCGTCCTCGACAGTGTAGCTCAACACAATATCAGCGCGTTAGCTAACTACACCACCGAGGCGGTAAAAAGAAAATACTGAGTACTATATTGTGATATAGTTTATAATATAATTTTCTTTCATTGTGATCTTACTTATAAATTTTAAGAGATAACCTACTAATATATGTTCTAGATAAGATGATGAAACAGAATCATTTTGACAAAATAAACAGAATATTCCACACATTGATAATTAGAGGTTATGTCACCCGAAAGCCGAAATGCGCCAGCGCCTCCTACAAGTCGCTACAGGTTTTCCACAACTAAAGTTTATAATTCTAGTGAAATCATGGCGTTATATAAACTTGCAACTTTAATCTCTAGTCACCAAATAATCATTTGTTCAATTTAAACCAGTAGAACCTTGGCAACAAACTCAACATTTAATACGATACGTTTTATATATTAGACCTATTTCTCAATATTCTAATATTTATCATCTATAATAATTTATGGCATTAGGAGGAACTCAAACGTTCTTAATAGCAGAATAAAAAATGTAATGTTTCCTTTATTATCTATGAATATTTCGCAGCAATTTTCAAACGTAGCTATTTCCAATAAAGTAAATACCCCTCCTCAAAAACAATTATTATTATTATTGCCATCACTATGGCATTTAAAAATGAATGTAAGCCCTGCTAACATAACTTTACGTCTGTCGCACTCTATGAAACTTCTAGAACTAAACTTTCTCTTAGATACTTTTTCATTTAGTATGTTGACTTAAAATATTTTGTTGTTTTCGTATGTGTTTTGTGTAGCTCTTTTCACTGCTAAATAATAAACCCGCAAACATCTATTTTATAATTGCTTAGAACCGTTAGGATGTGATAGTTACATATTTAATATACAGTTAAAATTATAAACAAGGTGATCCGTAAATATTATAAACTATCTTTAATTATTTATATGACTTTCTAAACTCATTTAGCAAGTAATAATACACTTCTAGCAAGTTGTACAGAAATTAAACTAAAATTGAATTCTCTTTTTTTAAGGGTCAATCATTCAAAGGTAATTCTAGCTAAGTTTATTTTTTCTTCGGTGTAATGCCTTTTACAAAAGGAGATGGAAAACATACATACCTAATCAAGCCGTTCATATAGCTAAAAAAAAAAAAAATCAGTACTTAATCCATCCTGGCTAACTTTCTCCACACTTCATTATCCTTGCATACTCCCTTCGCTTCAACAACATCCATACACTGATACATAATATTCTCTTTTTTTTTTCTTAACTAGATTCTTAATCTCTTTTTCCCAAATTCATCCATAATTATAGCCTAGTCATTCATCCTCCAAGCTTCGCCTTTCATACGTACTTGACCATATATAGCGCTGCTTTCTTCTACATTATTTCTAATATTATTAGCAGGTAGTAGCTAGCGCTGCAGTCTCAATTATGTAGCAAGACTTACTGTTTGTTTTGAATTTGCTGATGCAGTCTTCGTTAGATGTGTGTGGGGAATGTGAAGTCTAACTCGAGGATCCTCGAGATTTAGGATACCTACAGCCTTAAACACTAACCCAACCTAACGTGACTTCAAAAATCAACACCGTGCCCTATGCATGTTAATACAGAAGAGATCTGTCTATATACTATGTAATTCATTCATTCTTGCCATGCTTATATCTAGTTTTTTTTAGTATAAGCTAACCTGTTTCGGTGGTTGCATGGACTAAGGTGTCACTCTAGTGTTAGACTATAGATTGCCGATGATAGGGAAATAAGGGTTTTGAATCTCAGTCGGGTGTACTGGGGGGGTGGTTTTACCAAAATGGTTTACTGCTCTCTCTCAACATAAATGTGGATAACACTTCTTCTAAATTCAACCTAACTCATCCCTAACTCGTTACCTAGCATAATTAATCGTTGTTTATTTTAAAATTCAGATCAAACAAATAAAAAGTAAACATTTTTACTAATCTGACAACTTATAGGCTTAGAAGTCAAAGACTTTTCTTAGTGAAAAATCGGCTCGAGGTCTGGTACCACCTATCTGGGGAAACAAATAACTCTCTCGAGGCTACTCTAACCCATTATGGTTGTGTCCTTTGAGCGTAGCTACGCACATAGAACGCGTGCAGCGGGCAATTAAGGGGCCGATTACTCTGTACCCACCATCCATTACTGTCATCACCGGGCAACTGGGAACTCCCCATTCACCTTGGCCAGCTTCTATCAGCGGGAAGAGTAGGCTCCTTCCAGGAGTGCTGGACACCCATGTAGGGGTATTAACCCCCAGAAGGTCTGGCGCCTAGCCTCGGGAATAACCCTAAAAAGACCTTTGACTTAAGTTGCCCAGCGAGGACCTCGTGGAGTTGGCCCGACCAGCTTTCCCAGAAGGTACTAGCTACCACCCGCTTAGTGTGTGGCGAGAAGGGGAGTCCCCTCACCTCAATTAACTCCCACACAGGCGACCCTTGATAAGAGATTCAGTCGCTCTCTGGGTAAAACCCTCCAGACGTTGCCCAGTGGCCCCCACGAGGAGGCACTCTGCCAGGAACATCCCACAGGTAGGGGGTGGGAAGCCTCTTTTCCCGTCCGAGTTAGGGCAGTTGCCACAAGGGCGAGTATATATATCAAATCCATGAGCACCCGACCCAGCGCTACACCCCTGATAAAATAATAATAGACGACACATGGATTGGCTTATGAATACTTTCTTTTAAAATAGCAGCAAATATTTTAATGATGAGCCAAGTGAAAGCTCTTAGGTTCCATCTCAGGTTATTTAGTTTATATTATTTTTGTTTTGTTTAGAAGGTAGGCCATCCACAAAAGATTTACAAAGTTCTTTGAATTATTTCGAACCAAGGTCATAAGCTGAGCAGAAATCACCCTGGAAAAATCTTCCAAAACTAGTTGTTTTTTTTCCCACCGGGTCTTGCTACCCATTCGGGTTATAGGGCATTAAACTTATGTGCTAGTTACGCTAATCTTTTAGGAATGAGGAAGGTTGAATTCAGATGAAGTGTACTTAAATTGGCGTGGAGGGAAAGTATAAAACCATTTAGGGAAAACCACCCATAATACACCTGACCGATATTCGAATCCTGATCGCTCTTTCATTGGCAGTGATAAATTAGACCATTCGACCACCAAAGCGTGCGTTTTAAAACTAGAATTTTTCAAAGGTCTTATAAAGGTAGCATATATGTTTATTGTTCTTTTAGGTGAGTCGTAATGTTGCAATAAATAACATATTTGTACACTTTCCAGCTGCAAATGTCTGAAGAAGACGTGCTCTTCGTGCGTGGGGAAGACTTCAGTCCAGACGACTGGGATGATTCCAAACTGGTCCACGCTTATGACAAGACAATGAAAGACGTGAAGAAGAAACTTATGCAAGACATGGGAATCCGCAGCCTGGAAAGTCAAGACACCAAAACCGACAAACCAAAAAAAAAAACCCATCCCAAAAAACAAACCAAGCAATCCAAGAAATGGGTGGTCGGTGGCCAGTGCCGCTGCTTATACTCTGCGGACGATGAGTGGTATGAAGCTTCGATATTGAAAATATTCCTAGAGAAAGGCACTTGCCTTGTACGTTACGCTGGATACAAAACAGAGGAGGAGGTCTCGTTGGATTCACTGCTACCTTCTGCAGGCCCCAAAGCTCGGAAGGTTCAAGAAGCAAAAGCTGTCCTCGAAGGGGGGGAGACCAATGGTTATGACGTTGACCACAGCGATGAGGGAGCAACTTCTAGGGATTTCAAGAACTCCAAGTACAGGGAAAGGTTTCCTAAAAACTCGTTCAATTCCTCGATGCCGCCTCTATTTAATCCGTCATCGGGACTACCGCCCTTTGTCGGTTCGCTCACATCTCCATCGATGCCGAGCTTCATGCCGCCGGTCCCAATGTGCTTGTCGCAAAGCGTGAGCGAAGATTCAGAGGCTGTGTCGGCCATGTTAATGTCTTGGTACATGAGTGGGTACCATACTGGCTACTATCAAGGACTGAAGGAAGCTCGCTCTAACCAATCGTCGGGCGCTACACAAAGGTCCAAATAATAACACAAATGTTGATACAAGATGGACCAAGTCGCAACGTTAATTAAAAATTAAAGTGATAGGGACAATTTATAAGGTGATTTAATTTGTGATTTTACCAAGTTAAAAAATGGTTAAATTGATACAATGTTCAGAAGAAAAAAAAATTACTTAAGTTTGATATTGGTATTTATAGTTTCTGAATGCAAACATGAATAACTATACAGTCCAATTCTTATAGGAAACTATAAAAGCTACTATACAGGTATCTACTTTCATGTGATCCGCAGATATCACGCTTGATAAATATTATCCCCTATAAATTAACTAAATGTTGTCAATTTTGACACTAAACAAAACATTTCTTTGTATTTTCTGAAAGAACCTTCATATGAAAATTGGACTCTAGTAATCTGTACTAAGAGAGACTGAACAAAAATAAGTGATATTCTGTCAATAAATCTAATAATGCACTTATTCTGAATGTTAATGTGTTCACTTAGTGAAAAGAATATGAATGCTTTCTTTGTCAACAAATGCTATGATCTGTGAAACTGTAAATTATATATTTTTATTTCAAATTAATATCAAACATTGATTTCCATTTCTTTAACAAACTATCCATGTCAGTATATAAGTGACCATGACCTACCTCTAGCCGTGCTGCCATAGTCCAGTCTGTACATAATTGTTCTATTTGTGAACTTTAAGACCCACAGTTTTCTGATAAGTTTGTATGCCTTGCTCTTATATTCTGCTTTAAATGTTTAATTTTGTATTTTATTATAATTTCAAAGTTTGAGTTCATTTTTTGAATCTCTTGAGCTAATTGTTAAAAATTTAGGCCCAATCTTACAATGTCACGTTATTCTATTCGTTAGGACTTAACACAAGGTTAAGTGATAACAACCACTACTTTTGATTTTACAATGTTTGGTTAGCGCTAATGTCCACTTAAAAGTGCTGGTAAAGTTAACCTACCTTCCGGTTAGCAAACATAACGTCCACATTAACATTGTTAAAGACGCCGCCATATTGTTTTCAAGGCAACTGTTATTATTAAAGTTAGGTTACATTTATTTGTATTATGAAATGGGTGATTTATTGTTTGATTATGATGACTTTGAAAATGAGTTTCAAGTTCTAAGGAACCCACGACTTTAAAGACTGAAGAGATACAGTAATTGGAACGAAATAATTTCCTAAAATTTTTAACGAGGAAGAATAAGTTTTCGTTTGTACAAAAATAAAGTTTTGGAAATTATTAAAGTGAATGGACACCAATTAGAATTGTTTATTTTAAATCGTTTGTATTTTTCTATTAATTCAATTAGCAAAATTTCCTCTTCTTTGCTAAAATTTAAATTTCTTGTTTATTATTTTCAACAAACGTTTTAGCAGACAAATAAATATGATAAAAGATAACTGTATATAACCTTAAACAGTCTTAATAAATTAGATTTGCTTTGATCGATTTGTTTTCATAACACTTCCATAGACGTTGTAATGACTTGCTTATATTCTCAATGGTAACATTAAGCCAATCAAAAGCTTTGAAACAAATTTAGTGATCCGAGAAAGTTAACGATAATAACTAATGGAAGGCACCTGTTCGTAATTTGACGAGCACAAAAAAATAGTATTGTAAAACACAACGCCAAGTTTAACCAACGGTTAGACTTTACAGACAGTTAAGTTACGAGGACTTTGAAGAGACATTGTAAGATTGGCCCTTAGTCTACTATAGGCCTGAATTTGACTAAGCTTTTATTAAAATTATTTTTGATTATTTTGGGTGGGTGGGGAGACTGTCTGATTTTCATAGGAAGCTTGTTATTCGAAAAGTGGAATTTCATGTTGGCACATTGGTGTTGTAAAGTGGTCAGGACTCTAGACCATTTCTTTTACATAATTCAATTAGTTTGACATTGTTTACATGTTAATATGATCATAGTGAAGTACTAAATTTAAAATACATTATTATTTTCCATTCGTCTAGGCCTAATTTAAGCTCTATGCTAGGATCAAATGTTTAATTATAAGAAAGTGTTGGGTTTAATATTAATTATAAGTTGTCTAAATCTTAACCAAAGTTGTAAGCAATATATGTTTTAAATTTCAATTTATCAACTTCATTTTTCGGCCTTTAACTTTTAAATCTAGTATTATTCATTTTCGTAAAGTATTTGTGGGAATCTTAGCTTCATCTAAATTTATTACTTTTAATTTTCACTTTCTAGCATCGTGCTATTTAATCTTATCTGTACCCGGAAGCTGTGAGGTGCACCGGTGGCTTGCACGTGTGGCCTCACAGTGGAAAGGGGAGGTTTGGCGCGAACAGCTAGCCAATCAGCACATTTGATTAAGCGTCTGTGTTTGACCCTATGTGGAAGGAAAGCGTCAGACGCAAGAAAACTTCCTGGTCAGCACGCGAGTCGAGAGGACGTGCTAGGAGACTTCCCGGTCAGCACGCGAGTCGAGAGGGCGTGCTGGGAGACTTCCTGGTCAGTACGCGAGTCGTGAAGACGTGCTGGGAGACTTCCCGGTCAGCACGCGAGTCGAGAGGACGTGCTGGGAAACTTCCCGGTCAGCACGCGAGTCGAGAGGACATGCTGGGAGACTTCCTGGTCAGCACGCGAGTTGAGAGGACGTGCTGGGAAACTTCCCGGTCAGCACGCGAGTTGAGAGGACGTGCTGGGAGACTTCCCGGTCAGCACGCGAGTCGAGAGGGCGTGCTGGGAGACTTCCTGGTCAGTACGCGAGTTGGGAGGACGTGTTGGGAGACTTCCCGGTCAGCACGCGAGTCGAGAGGACGTGCTGGGAAACTTCCCGGTCAGCACGCGAGTCGAGAGGACGTGCTGGGAGACTTCCCGGTCAGCACGCGAGTCGAGAGGGCGTGCTGGGAGACTTCCTGGTCAGCACACAAGATGATATAATGTATTTTCAAAAGTTATTTTCGTGTGGATAAAAGTCTGCTTAGAGATGGGTGAGAGGAAATGGAGGCCATGTGGCTAAATGCCCACTTCATTAACTATTTAATCATCTTCATGTACAGAGTATTTTGGCTCTTCTTTACATTTAGTAACCCAGTGAAAAATGTATAAAATGTTTATATAAAATAAAACTTAAACTTCTACTCTACAAATTTCCACTTATTTGATCGGCGATGTCCTCTACCCCCACCATTAATTTATTAACCCCGAGATGCTCTACTAAACACACTGACTGCTGTGGACCTATAACAAGCTGAGAAGGTGAGGAAGAGAGGCGTAGTTACAGTGTGAATAAAAAAGATTACAAATTTATTTATATTCTTGGTTCATTCAACCAATTGTATAAAAGAGAAATTTTACAGTTATCCACAAGTATTATTGTAAGCTTTACAGGGTGGCTACAAAACTTTTATAGTAAAATTCCTTGACTTTTCCAAACAACATTTAAAAAAAAGTTTCTTGCGTAACCTTTTTAGTTTTTCTTTATGAATGGCTTTTTTTCATTTTATTACATTGCTCACATATTTTCGAAAACCATCCTAAAGGTTGCTTACTTCATCATTCTTACGAGATCATGCACTATTTAATGTTTTCGGTATTATTTGTGTTCTTGTGTAAATGTGTTATAAGAGAAACAATTTAGAGCCATCTCTTGCTAGCAGAATGTTAGACAATACATTTTGTTGACATCAAGAAACATAATCTATCACATTTGTTTACATTTTTAGGTGAAGAATTAGGTATGTTTTCGCGACTGATCTGGTATTGATGTTGACGAAATGTTTAGACGATAGCAGAGTTCGGTTTGGTAACACTTTCCTTGACCAGACTAAAGAGTATGGTTATGACAAGAATTTGTGTGCCAATTTCAAAACGGCATCACTTCTTATGTTAGATTTAAATTAATATAACTTCGTAGTCAATTGAGTTTTAAGTTTTTGTAAATTAATATAACTTCGTAGTCAATTGAGTTTTAAGTTTTTGTAAATTAAAATGGATAGAAATACAGTAGCCTAAGTAGGTACTTAAAAACCGTCTGGTTGTGGATAAAGGAAAGAGTACTATATGACCTAGGCCTATTTACTCTTAGATACGTATACTCCATTCACGGTAGGAATTACTCTCTGAAAGGTCTTTTTTTCTACCAATATCCTACATTATAGATTTCTGGTAGGGAAAAAGGCCTTTAGAAAACAATTCCCGCTGAACAGACTTTACCTTGTTTTCTTAGGGTTATTTATGGGAAGATATGTTTAGCTTGATATGTTGTGTGAATATCAAGACTAGTCAAATCAAGCATCAATCTAAGAATATAATTAAATAGCTAATTTTCCGTTGATTTGCAGTACATGTAATAGGATTACATAAATTCAGCTACCAGCTGTCAGATCTATTCCATCCCAACCGCTATTTTTGTTTAAGAAAATTTCTCAAAATTGTTTTCGCGCTCCACCTTGGTCGGAACCACTTGGTCGTAAACCCTCGATACCGAGACATAACCAAGTCAATCGCAAAAACTTATTATCACATATTTAAATTCCCCATGCTTTTCCTGATTTTTGATTAAATTCCCTGACTTTTCTGTTTTCCATGTATGTAACCACTATGCTTTTGATAACCTTTTAGTTAAAAGTTAAACATACTATAAAATGCCAAATTTTATTGTCTTTCAAAGTGTAAGGAAGTGTTGTATAGAGCATACTTCATACCTATAGTTACGTATGCAGTGGAAACTTGGACTTTGGATAAAATAGAGATACTAGGAAAGTGGAGGTCATGGGAATGAAGTTTGTGAGGAGAATGTTAGCTGTCACAAGGAGAAACAGGATTAGGAATGAAGTTATTGGGGAAAGAGTAGGGGTACAGGAAGTACATGAGATAGTAGAGGAAGCAAGACTGAGATGGTATGGACATGTAATGAGGATGTTGGAGTACATGAGATAGTAGAGGAAGCAAGACTGAGATGGTATGGACATGTAATGAGGATATTGGAGTACATGAGATAGTAGAGGAAGCAAGACTGAGATGGTATGGACATGTAATGAGGATGTAATAAGATAAAATCCCAAGGAGAATTATAAAGATGAGGTTTGGAGAGAAAAGACCACAAGGAAGAGATGTGAGGAGAAGAAAATAGCAAGTGTGCAAGTGAGAGAAGAAGAAAGGAAGCAATGGTGGAAGGATCGTGGAAGATAGTCATTTTACTAAAGTGAGCTGGCCACAGGCTGGAAACAGTTGATGATAATTACTATATAATACTTTTAACAGGATTCAAAACAGAAACAATTGCAACTATATTTTATGTGCAGATACTGTTGCTGAAAAAACTTAAGAATGGAAAATTAGAACACTTATAAATTAGGATTTTAGCACATTTTCAATTCTTCTATGATTTAAAAAATAAATTAGTGTTTTCTAAATTTCTATAGTGGGCTTCTCAAGATTTATTAGACATGTTTAGCAATAGTGATTGCAACTTCTAAAGTACATTTGCTTTGTGTTCATTCTAGAAAGCACATTACATTACAGACATATTTTACTATATCTAAATGTTACAATGTTTGTAAATTAACTAATTTGTGTTCTTTTGTAATAATCCTTATAACACTAGATTTTTAACAAAAAGGGTTTACTTGTTTATGGAATATTTTATATGTTTATACATTGGGCATCAATAGTCCTATTATAACTCCATTGCGTGAGCCCACAAGCGAGCTATACCAACAGAGTGGTTGTCACTGTTAGTGAAGATAGTGCCAACATTTGTGGATAGAGGGTGTCATGTGGTCGGCGCAATGAACACTCCGGTCTTTAAATTTTTATTAACCTATTATAACATGTGTCCATATTCGATGGTCCATTTTTCTTGGCTTTAGCTTTGGGATTTTGGTGAGATTTACAAACAAATACCTTTATTTATAAGGCCATCACTCACTGGATCTTTTGAAGTAGCACAATTTTCATAGGAAATGCCTTTTAGAAAATACACACTTTTTTTAGGGCCAAAATTGATAGCATTTTATATATATATATATATTGTCACCTCATCTTACTACACGTTTAGGTTATACACATCTAGAGATGAGGAAGGTTGATTTTAGAAGTGTATCTGCATTTGTGTGGAGGGAGAATGGAAAACCATTTTTAAAAAAAAGGTTAAGTACTGTACACCTAACCAGGATTCAAAACCCAATCTCTCCATCATTAGAAGTCTAGTCTACTGCGAGAGTGACATCTTAGACTGTGCGGCCACCGAAGCAGGTTATTTTATTATATTATTAGTCTTATTACGTATTATTGATTAAAAGTTACAGCTGCAGATCGCATGAGTTGACGTATGAATACATGAAAGTAGATCCTTGTAACAATTATAGTTGTCAGATAAGGCCTTTTATATGAAAATTGGACTGTAGCATTCTTATTTTTGTTGCTTGAGGAACTTGAGGTATTTTAAGTTAGATCAGATTCAGCCGAGTTCAACCCTTCATCACCAAAGAGTATGTATTCATTAAGAGATATGAAATAAGGTTCACCTTCGATGAATGTGTTACGTTTCAAACATCCGTCTTTCGGCGATTCGAAATACCCCAATGCGGTTTCACAGTTATAAATATGAGTGTATTTTCCTCTTATAGTAACAGAAGGAAAAATACGTTCCAAGGCACTACACAAACGCGGCACAAAATATTTGATCTTCGCGTTGTCACCCGTGCAGATTATATTCCCCAGGCATGCCGCCATTATTTCCTCTGGAAGAATCTCAACCAACTCCTTGATCACTTGGGGCAAATTCATTGTAGCGAACATAATTTCCGTCGCATCTACACGCTCTCTACCCAAGGATAGACTCCAAGTAGATAGATGACCGCAAGAAGAATCCATATGTACAATCATGTTTTCCCGCCTCTTCCGCGTAGCCGGTACCGACTTATCATCGGTAGGGTTCAAGCAGCATTCTCTCTTGACCACAAAACTGTCCAAGACAAAAACCGGGACTTTTTTGTTGTCCGGATATTTGACATCTTTCGCCATAGCTTTTTTAAGATGTTGTGCCAGATGCCAGCCCCCTACAGGCACCTCATGCCACATGCCGGGAGTTACTTGGTTGTTGATCACGATTGCGACTGTCGTACTAAATGCCCCACTGTCCACGACAATATAAGTGCTATAGAATACATTATTGAAATCACTATAAATTATCGGCTTCTTAACGAACCAGAGACCGTTCACTTTGCAATGCCTGAAGAAAAAATGAAGAAGTTGCCTCCTTGACTCGGTTGGAAAAGATAACGGCTCACAAAATAACAGGATACTATTACGCTGCTGTGTGCGAGATTGTAGATTAGTTTTCTTAAAGAAATGAGTGGGCACTTGGACGGCCGCCGGATGTGTGCGGCCTCGTTGACGAGCCTTCGGAGGGGCGACCCACTCTAGGTTGAGTGACCTGAAGAGTTCTCTCATTTCTAAACTCAACTCTGTAGAAAGGCTCGCATATCCCGACGGGTTCTGCTCCCACTCACTGCTGTCCAGACAATTGTGCGCGCTTTTCAGCTGGCAATACGAACGCACCGAGTCACAAAACGAACAGATGGGCGTATTCTTCTGAGGCGTTCCAGCACAGGGTTCAAGGTAAGTATTAGGTTTAGATAAAGTGTAGATGCAATAATTATTGTAGGCAAAAGGACACGCTAACTTTACATGCTTTTGTCCAAAGTTTACAATAAAAACTTTTTCAGTGCTGGTAATTTTTGGGAACTCTATCAAAGGGCAAGGTTTTTTAACAGGGGGAGATTTCCTGATCTTCGAAGGGTTCGAAAGAACCTCCAGTTCTATATTTTTCCAGACATGATTCAACCGTTGACACATCGACTTGAAGTTAACGCTGTAATCTCTAAGAAGTTCAGTGTCTTCAAAAATCAACATGAAGTTAGCGTCGTAATCTCTAAGAAGTTCATCATCTTCAAAAACTAGCTTTCTTTTGGACACTATTTTCTGCCAAACTTTCTTCCAGAGATATTTATTATCGATTACTTTATTGAAAAACTTGCTGGTGCAACCCAAGGAGAGGATGTCTTTCGCGCCTAGATACAAACAGACACGAAACCAGACCTCCTCCGGCAAAGAGGAGTGTTCCATCATGGAGGTCGGATTGGATGGAACTATACGGAGCAGACTCTGACTGTGTGATCATACAAACAATGATAGAATCTCAACTTGAAGGTCCAGAGGAGAAGTGTCTCAGCGTCTCCCACTGTCTAATTGTGGCTCGACGACTTCAAAGCCATCAGAAAACTTGTGTTTGAAGTTCATGCACTGCAAAAAAAAAGTAAATACCATCAATATTTTGTAGTGTATGTACCCTTTGTCTATGGTGAAAAGTAGCCAACATACCTTTCAAGGTTTCATTATGATGTAGATTATAAGGTAAGATTATGGCACAATTTATCAATATGGAAGAAAGCATTTTGATTCGCTAGGAACATACATTGTATTTGTACTATTGGCAGCATAATACCACAACCGAGTCGCCGGTGGCTGTGATAGCTCCATCACCATCTCGACCTTAAAATATGAGTGTAGGATGATCCTGAGCACAGAACGATCCCTGGATAACTTAATGGTAGAGCAGTGGCGCTATAAGCCAACGGTCCCCTGTTGGATTCCCATGTCAAGGTGTCATTTTTCAATTTATTTGATTACAATCGACCAAGGTAAAATGAGTGTACGATAAACAGTTCCATATTTAGGATATGTTACGCAACAGTCAAATCATTCATTTCATATTTTTGCTAATACAACTAAAGCAAGTGTCCAGCCTGGGAGTATTTTGTAAAATGTTACTCTCCCTTCTTTTCTTATGCCCTTTTACGGTGTGCAGCAACGGTTAACCCCGGTCGACCGTCCATTTTGATTAAAAAACAGTAAGCGACAATAAAATCCAGTTAGACCGAACCCCAGTAGTTCGAAATTTTGGATAGTCGAACACACTTTTCAGAAAATAGGGGAAAAAATTAAGTCAAATGAAATATATTTTATTGGTTGACACACTCAAGGTTAAAAGAGAACTATAAGAAACAGTTGATATCTGATAATAAATGCTTAGTATTTACATGTTGTAGTCAACACAATGTCTTTTCCTGAACTAAAAATAATTATTATATGTTATACATTATTTTACATCCATTACAGTTTTCAGCCTGTGGCCTGGGTCAGTTTTTTTATTAAAGCCATATATATATTTTCCAATACCAGCCTGTCGTAGCTGCATATATACCTTCTAATCTAACTTAAAGACTAGGACAGGCACAACATCCAGTCCCCCAGCCATTAATTCATCACTGTGAAAAGGTAAACCCACATTTCACCAACAATAAATTTTTCAGCCATGCCAGGAATCGAACCCGGGACCCTTAATTCAGTAATCAGACACACTACCAACTGAGCTAAGGTACCACATGTTATATATCAGTTAAATACATGAACATTTGACTAAACTAATTGAGCTGTAATTTAAAATTCCTGAAAATACTATATTCCTGTATTCTACCGGTTATTTCGAACAAGCTTCGGTCCCAATTAGTTTGGATTAACAAGGTTCTAGTGGTTCATTTGTTGACATACATTTTAACAGAAAACACAAGAGCACTGTGGGAAGGTTTAAATATGAGTGAGGGCCAGAATCATTTTCGGACTTAATATACCTCAAGGCCAGCTCGAAACCAAATACAAGACAACACCGACCTAGACTCGATGGAATGGGCCAGGTAGGTGTCATCTTATGTTTGGCATGTCGAGCCGCACTTGAGGCGTACCAGGTCTGAGTATGAATCTCTG
Organism: Timema bartmani; assembly: GCA_902151455.1. Lineage (NCBI taxonomy): Eukaryota > Metazoa > Arthropoda > Insecta > Phasmatodea > Timematidae > Timema > Timema bartmani. Next base: position 57,252 of record CABFWB010004446.1, read on the forward strand.
GCCCCAGAGTCTTGAAAACGACTGTTCAAATCAAACACTAACAAATAATCTCACTGGTCTATCTGAACAAGTAAACAAAGCAATACCAACATAACCTCGTGGAAGAAATGAAAGCCTGTGATTAGAATGTATTCAGCGCTTCAGGTGATGTGCTGCCATCTCTCGAAAATGTAAAATAGTTGTTTAGTAACGAATGGCGAGAAAGAGCTAATGGTTCACTATATTTTATGGGTGTACTGCGACGTAACCAACAAACTCTACCAAAATAAGTAACAGTTCAGTTTTTGTGTGTTTTCTAATAATTCTAAACTCTAGTTTTACCATTGTGTTCTAGACAGCATTTGAAATTAGAAAGGTAATATACACAATAGGTCTACATGGCACCCTAATGAAGTTACAGCCACATGACTGACGTACTTACATGTGATAAAAATACCATATCTACACAAATGATAAAAATAAAGAAAAAGGAAAAATAAACTAATAAGAGTAAATTTAATGAAGAAAGCCCACCTAGGGAAAGAGGAAAAATCCAATGCACAAAGGTGACATCTTCTGTCTTCTATAGAAGGTGGGCTTTCTTCATTAAATTTATTTCTGTTAGTTTATTTTTCCTTTTTCTTTATTTTCATCAATTTTCATTAATATAAAATTATTCAGCCACTAGGCCACCTCATTTTTAAACAAATCTAACAAATCTACATAATTGTAATTATGTATTATTCTGATGTTGATTTACATTCTGCACCCATTTGTGATATCAATCACTTTCACATGTACTTTTAAAAATCCCCCCATCACTCCCCAGCCCACAACACTTTGCACCATGTCATGTTCCCACTGCATGTTTCTGAGAGCGTTAGTGGCGTTGGTTATCACCCGTAACCAACGGTTCTCGTGTTTCTGGCTTATGTCTGCTGTATCTCATTAACGGACTCAAATTAACCCAATGTGTTATTAACATTAATTCAAATTATGTCTAGAGCACGCTAGGGGAGTTTGTTATGCTGCGGTCCACCCTGTTGTTCACGTTACGTCCAAGTCTGCTGTAGTTTTCTTATTTCAATATTACTTTGCCGCCTTATGCAGTGCACATGTTGCACGTGCCTAAATACAGGTCTGACAATAAATATTTTATAAAAACGTTTAGAGGAGACTTTTTTTTTTGGCACAGCCTTACTACCCAAACAAGCTATTCATCATTTTATTACACTATTGAGGAAGGTAGAATTTATAAAAAATAATACTCAGGTGAGAAAAACACTTTCAGGATTTAAACTTCAATCTCTTCATCGCCAATAAGACTAGACTATACAATACTGGACTATAAAATACTTTTTTTTTTAATTAATAGAGGCTCATTGGCTTAATTTAAAAGAAAGGGCAAAAGAAGGTAATTTAAAAAAATTGCATCCACAATATCATGTATGGTGAAAACCACATTAATTGTTTATGATAATGTAGATTGATAAAATTAAAGATAGATGAAAAATAAACTACTAAATGCAAATTTAACAAAGAAATCTCAGCTAAGGGGAGAGGGAAAATGTAGGAAGAATCTGTGACTACTTCTATGAGAGAAGACAGAAGCAGTCACCTTTGGATATTGGATTCTTCCCACATTTTTCCATGTGCCCTTGGTGAATTTTTTTCATTAAATTTAGAATTAATCGTTATTATTTCTATCCCTTTCTAATCATAAAAAAAATTATTAACTCATTTAACCATTTGGCCGCCTCATTGCTAAACAGTAATTATAATTTGACACAGACGCAAAAAAATAAAAATATTATTAGCACTGCGTCTTACTACCCATTCAGGTTATACACACGCTAATGTGTAATGGTAGGGTGATTGTGAGATGAAATGGAGGACCTACAGTTTAACATGGGATCCGAACCATGGTGGAGG